>LR749556.1:1377441-1388884 GCA_902729485.2 Mus minutoides | reverse complement strand
CCAACTTGATTTGTTCTTTGTTTTACTTCTGATGCAAAAGTGTAAGCAGAGCTCAGGCTGCCTCAGCCCTGTGATCTGCATCAGAAAGAGCCAGAAACCAGGCCAGTTTCTCAGGCTTGGCCAGTGGCCAGCAAACTTCTCCCATCAAGACATAGAAGGTCCAACTTTCCTATTGAACTTACTCAACTCTGCCACTAAGGTCTGCCTGAAACCAGGCACAGATGATGCGTAAATGAATTAGCATAGTGGCTGTGTTCCAATAAATTTGGGGACACTGAACTTTTAATTTCACACAATTTTTATGTGTCGTAAAATAGTCATCTTGGGGGTTTTTTTGGTTGTTTTTATTTTTAACATACAATAACCACTCTTAGTCCGCAGAGGATATTAACAAAAGCAGGGACAGACTGGAATTAGTCCACTGGAATTAGCCATCCTATGTCCATCTCTGCTTTAGCCAAACAAAAGAAAAATGGATCAAGGAAATAGCAAGGTATTATGAGTGACTGTCCTCTGACCCAATAAATGCCTATCTTGGGAAGTTTAACTGGCCCCCTTTTAAAAGGACTATCTCAGCTGCAAGTGTTGACTGGAGGGTGGGAGGGTGGGAGACCCTCAGCGGAGTATCTAGCTGCTCCCTACCACTTGTTGTATGCAATGCTGCCTTAACTGCTTTTTGCCTAGGAAGAAGCTAGGATTGGGGGATGGGGGGGGGGGGCGTTGTTGTTGGTTTTCATTTTTGTTTTTGTTTTTGTTTTTGTTGGTTTTCGAGACAGAGTTTCTCTGTATAGCCCTAGTTGTCCTGGAACTCACTTTGTAGACTAGGCTGGCCTCGAACTCAGAAATCCACCTGCCTCTGCCTCCCAAGTGCTGGGATTAAAGGCGTGCGCCACCACTCCCAGCACAGGATTGCGGGTTTTCAACCTTCCTAATGTTATGGCCCTTTAACCCAGTTCCTCATGCTGCGGTGACCCCCATCTATAAAACTACTTGTGTTGCTACTCCATAACTGTAATGTCACTACTGTTATGAATCCTAATGTAAATATTTTGAGACACAGAGGTTTGTCACAGGGGGCAAGACCCATAGGTTGTGAACCACTGGAATTAGGTAAGCTTGCATGGAGGAGCTCCATCCACACAACTACAGGGCCTCATCCCTGCTGAGTAAAGGCCTCCTAGGTGCAATTTAGAAAATTAAGTGAAGGGGAACACCCACACCCATGTAGGTAACACCTCACCTCCATAAAGATGCCCGGTAAATTCATTTCTGTCCTCGGAATGAACTATGGCAGAATTGTGCCACAGTTTGTGGTTGGGACCATAGGAGGAAAGGTAGATAATGTGACTTATCTTTTCTCTGGGAAGGAGTTTTAATAATACAAGGCCAGGTGTGCCAATGAGGAAAGCCTATTTCAGATGGAACCATCGCTTGGTTTTCTAGTTATAAATTAGAATAACAGTTAACATCTAGTCCTTCCAGTTTTTTTTGTTTGTTTGTTTTTTTGGTTTTTTTGGTTTTTCGAGACAGAGTTTCTCTGTATAGTCTTGGCTGTCCTGGAACTCACTTTGTAGACCAGGCTGGCCTCGAACTCAGAAATCCACCTGCCTCTGCCTCCCGAGTGCTGGGATTAAAGGCATGTGCCACCACTGCCTGGCCCAGTTAATTTTTTAACACAATATTTTTATTGAATATTTGGAATTTTTACATAATGTACCCTGATCACCCTTAACTCTCCACTCCTCCCAGGTCTTCCCTCCCCTACCCCTGGACTCTTGTGGCATCCCCTCCAATAAAATAAAATAAAATAAAACAAAGACTTTTTTTTTAAGTTCAGTTTGTGTTTTCCATATAATCACTAGAGCATGCTCTAACTCCCAATGGCCATCCACTTACTTAAAGAAAAGGAGTTCTTCCCCACCCTCAATCCATGCCAGTAGCTGTCTGTTGTAGAGGGCTACACTTCAGCATCCTTATGACAATTTTTAAGAGTTCTCGTCAATGGCTTCCTGTCTAGGTTGTTTCCCTCTAGAGGGGTTAGATGTTAGGGTAGGGTCGTCACAGAAGCCTTCTATGCCTCTCTCTCTCCCAACTATGAGTCTACAGTCATTGATACCACACTGTAGAAGAGGTTTTCTTGTCCTTTACAGTCTGCAGGAACACGGTTCATGAACTTCTACATGGTATCTGGTGACAGCACAGGCCACTGACATCCATCAGGCCTCCGGTATCAGCATGTGCCACGTCAGACTTCAGTTTGGTCTCTTGTGGCAGTACTGGCCATGGAGACCAACATGGCTTCAGGCAGCAGCACAGATCAGGGACATTCACATGGATTTTGGTGGTAAGATAGGCCACTGATAGTAACTCGACCCCACAGCAGACCAGAGATCCAGACATAGTCCCTGGGTGTAGCATGGACACAGATATCAATTTGGCCTCAATATGCAGCATAGGATACTCAAATTTGCAGTAACTTCCAGATTACTAGTTTTCTACTTATAAATTAGAAGAGCCATTAACATCTAGTCCTTCCAGCTATTTTTTAACACAAGGTTTTTTTTAATTGAATATTTGGAAATTTCACATAATGTAACCTGATCCCCCTTACTCCCCACACCTCCCAGGTCTCCCCTCCCCCACCCCCAGACCTCCAGCTTCAGCAGAACCATTGACCCAAACATGCCTGTAAACGGGGCCCATGGCAGCAGTACAGACTAGAAGCACCATCCTGGCCCCCAGCAGTAGCTCAACCCCAGATGTGGTTCAGCCTCCCTCCATGGCACACTCACACTGTTCTTCCTCCAGCCATCCCACCATTTCATCCCAAAATCATTCATCACAGTGGCATTGGGAACTCAGTACATATATTGCCTCCCCCCCCACACACACACACATACAGCTATACATATAAATACTCATTGTCACAAGTCACTGGCCTGGCTCAAGGGCTCTGGTCACTGAAGCACTGTAAATACAGGACCATTGCCAAGATCTCTTCAATCACAGTCCTGCTTCAGGGTTTCATCTTCCTTGGCAACAATGTGCTCCTGGATCTTGCTATGCAGCACCAGCTTTTCCTCATGGTTCAGCAGCACATAGATGGAATAGGTGTTGGGGTTGACCAACTTGAAACACCAGATCTGGGCTCAATGGCAGCCATATTGGCCAGGCCAACCACACCGAATGAATGGAGGCTCTTCCAGTCAGCTGCTCCATAAAATGGCAATGAGAAACTGTTTTACAACCCAAAAAGAATAGATCCTATATATGAATATAAGAGGGGAAAATTTTTTTAAAAAGTGTCTACTGGGGTCATTTTAAAGACCCAGTTTCCTACTTTTTTTTTCCCAAAAACAATCACAGATCAGAAAAGTGGGTCCACTGAATATCAAAACATGTGGTGTCTACATGTGTGCAGGTGCATAGAGGCCAGAGGACAAGCTCAGATTGTCATGCTCCCTTGAGATAAACTCCTTCCTTAGCCTAGAGCTAATCAACTGAGAAAGACTGGTTAACCAGCGAGCCCTACCCCTAATGCTTGCCCGTGCCCTACACTCTCATGTGAGTTCTGAGGTACGAACTCAGGTCCTCATGATTGTGAGGACAGCACTTACTAACGGAGCTGTCCCCCCATCCCTACCCTGGCCCCTGAAACATTATCTTTGAGCTAAGCTCAAAGGCTCACAGAACCAGGGCCATGGCTCTGAAGAAATGATAAAGCACCCTGTCAATCACAATTTTAAGCCAAGTCATAGAATGAAAAGTCTTTTTTTTTACTTAGAAATAAATTTTAGGGGCTGGTGAGATGGCTCAGCAGGTAAGAGCACCCGACTGCTCTTCCGAAGGTGATAAGTTCAAATCCCAGCATCCACATGGTGGCTCACAACCATCCGTAACAAGATCTGGCGCCCTCTTCTGGGGTGTCTGAGGACAGCTGCAGTGTACTTACATATAATAAATAAAATAAATCTTTAAAAAAAAAAAAGAAATAAATTTTATTTTACAGCTCAGAATATATATATATATATGTAACAGATACTCACACACATACCTGAAATACACATTTCCAAAAACAGATTTAATCCTTTCTTGTGAGGGACACTAAAATCTTCTACTCTATTTTGTTCAATGACATTTCTTAAAACATACTTTTTTATGACCCACTAAATTTTATTTGGTACAATAGTAGAATTTTAAGTAGACAGGAAGCTGTATTTTTCTTTTTTTAATTAGATATTTTCTTCATTTACATTTCAAATGCTATCCCAAAAGTCTCCTATACCCTCCCCCTGCCCTGCTCCCCTGCCCACTCACTCCCACTTCTTGGCCCTGGCATTCCCCTGTATTGGGGCATATAAAGTTTGCTAGACCAAGGGGCCTCTCTTCCCAATGATGGCTGACTAAGCCATTTTCTGCTACATATGCAGCTAGACACACGAGCTCTGTGGGTACTGATTAGTTCATATTGTTGTTTCACCTATAGGGTTGCAGACCCCTTCGGCTCTTGGGTACTTTATCTCACTCCTAAATTGGAGGCTCTGTGTTCCATCCTATAAATGACTGTGAGCATCCACTTCTGTATTTTTCAGGCACTGGCAAAGCCTCACAGGAGACAGCTATATCAGGGTCCCTTCAGCAAAATCTTGCTGCAATAGTGTCTATTTCTTTTCTGTAAATAATTTGGTAAAGATGAATAATATAGTCTTTATTCATTTGTATGTGTATTGGGGGGGTTGGGGGCAGGGCGGCGTTTCATATGATCCCGGCAGATCTTGAGCTCCCTTTGTAGCCAAGACTACTTGAACTCACCCTTTATAGTTCAAGACTACCCTTGAACTCATGTCACAGTGCTGAGATTAGGAGACACCACACCTGACAGAACCTAGTATTTCAAGACTGTATTATAATATCGTTATCTTGTCTCTTTTAGAGTAATACTAAAAGCACAATATTAAGTGTAGAACAGAGTTGAGCTTTGATCAATATTTCATGTCTATGTAACCTAGGGCAATTAATCTCTCTAAGCCCTTTGTTTTTTAAGTGAAAACTGGGGACAATAACCTAGTCTTTCTAGGACAGTTGCAATGATAGATGCTCATAAATTATTACTTGGATCAGTATTTTCAAGTGTTAGGTTTGAAAAAAAAGTTGGTACAATAAAATGGTACATTATTGAAAGGTGGATTTTGATAAATTTCAGTTCTCTTTTGCTTCCTCAAGTAGAATTAGATACATTTTAAGAGAACTGATTTTCAGAATAATATTGTGGATGATAAAGATTGGAGCTCAGAGAAAAAGTAGAATTGCAGGTAGATGTATTTGATGGTTTTAGTAAGCTATGAGCTATAAGAGCATGGAACAAGTTCCATTTAGGATGCTAAAGAGATTTGCTTTTTACATTTGCATTTATACTTACACTGGGGCCTAACTCCTCAGAGATATTCTTCTACCTTCTCAATTGAAAATTGTTGGACCTCTTAACCCACTAAAATCGGGGCCCAAGTTTGTAAAGGCAAAGCCCAATTTATGTGAATGTATCGTCAGCACCTAGAACAGCGCCCATGACTTGTCTACTCCAGGGTAGCTAGCTACCCAGTGAATAAAGAATGAAGGATTTCATGAATGGGCAACTTGGCATACACTAAGCGCCCCAAGCTCTGCTTAGAAGTGTGGATGGAAGGTGAACTGGTCTCACAGCTTCCTAAGAGGAAAAAATAAAGAGTAAACTTCAGGCCCTGTAGGCCTAGCTGTGAAGACTTGGCCCTCAGGGACTTGGATTTCTGGGGAAAAGAACTAAGGGAACTTGCACATGCTGAATAATTCCATGCCACTAAGGATAAAGAAGTAAAAAACTGAGACAGTCTCAGGCTGACCTTGAACTTACATGATGAAATATTTCAATCAAAGAGGAAACTGCTATACAACAAAATCCCCATTAGCTCCTATAGTATATTAGGGGACGCCCTTTCCATACTGTGGAAAGTACCAAGAGCAAGAGGAACTTTACAGCTAACCTGACCTGTGGTTATAACGTCAGCTCTAAGAGGAAACACAGACTTACAGACTTTAACTGATAATTCCCTCCGTGGCTGCTTCTTGAAATCTTCCTATGTTTTCATGGAAGACGAGGCACCAAAAGTCAGGGATGAACTCACAATTTTCATCCCTACAAGGAGGCTACATGGCATAATAAACACCTGATCTTTATAGTGTGATCATGTATGTGTGTGTTAGAGAGAGAGAGAGAGGAAGAGAGAGAGAGACAGAGAGAGAGAGAGAGAGAAAGACAGAAAGACAGAAAGACAGAAAGACAGAAAGAGAGAAAGAAATAGAATAGAGCCAGCTATGGGGAATCCAGATCACCTTGAAGAATCTACAAGTTTTTCTAGAAGGCTGGTACCTCAGCTGAAGCTTATGTCATATGCAGAATTAGAGGTATAAGATGTGTCATCTGCTACACTGGGTATAACATGAGCAAAGCCATAGTGGCATGCGCCACATGCTACATGCAGAAAATCACATACACACACACACACACACACACACACACACACACACACACACACACACACACACTAGACAGCTCACTCAGAGGTGTTGCTGAAAGAGGACACAGGGTAGGACACAGAAGCCTTATTTAGCAGGCCAAAGCGTATGGTTGAGGTCAATGATGATGGGAAGCCAGAGAATCTGGGGAATGTGATGCCATATGCACACACTTAGAGGCATGGAGAATGATATGGAAATTGTAACAAATGGCCAAAGGTGATGTCACTCTGAATCAGGAAAAGGAATGAGTCAAAATCAGTAAGACTTAAAGTAAGGATGGCTAGAAAGAGGAATCAGGGAAACCCTGAAGTCTCTGTCTTAGAAGTATTTCAAGCATAAGTAAAATAGGATTAGATTTTAGCCATTATCTTAATTATATATCTCCTTGTTGTAATAATAAAAACAAACAAACAAAACCTCAACAAAAACAACTTGAAAGAGAGAGAATTTATTTTGGTTCAAAGTTCTAATGGATAGTAAGTACATCATGGGGGTGGGGGGAGAATGGTGGTAGGAGTTTGAAGTACTGACCACAAGACATCCACAGCCAGGAAGCAGGAAGCAGGAAGCAGGAGGAGTCTGTTCTCAGCTAGCTCCTCCCTTTTTATGTAGTCTGAGACCCAAGCCCAAATGACACTCCTACTTTTATGGTCACAGGTATGCCTGGAGGCTTGTCTCCTAGGTAACTCTAGATCCTGTCAAATTGATGATACTAACTGTCACGGGCACATTGACTTAGAAACACTAAGGGAAAAACATTCATTTAAATTCACTCATCCATTAAAACTCTGTTGAGAAGTCCCTCTATAGGACTTCCCAAGTGTGAATCTGAAGGGAGAATTAGGAGTCACTGAGGATGGCTGGCACTGTCACAGCAAGGAAGTTCTTGGAACAGTCACTGTGCAGGAATACACAAAGGAACAAATGCAACCCTCTGGAACACACAGAATGGGTAAAGGAGGCAGAACCAGAGCCACCAGAAAGGAAAAGTCAGAAAAAAATCCAAGAATATGACTATTACCAAGGCCTTTGGAGCCTTTGCCCATTGTAAGGCTTCTTCGTGAATTATTCCTCAACAGAAAGTTAGGAAAGCCATGGGATCTTTAATGCTATGAGAAAGTACCTAACAAGAAGTAACTTAAGGAACAGAGACTCACACTCCCTTTTGGTGAGCAAGTCTCCATCCAGGAACGTGAAACAGCAGTCACAGGACGTCTCCAGTCAGGAAGCAGGGAGTGACTATTGCTCCGCTCTGTTTTCATTCAGTCTCGGACCCCAGCCCATGAGAAAGGCCCATCACTATCCATGGTGGGTCTTCCCACCTCTGTTAAATCTCTGAAAACACCCTCTCCTAGGTGATTCTCAATCCTATCAAGTTGGCAATAAAGATTTACCATCCCATGGGAGGGGTGCTTTTTCTAGAGCTTTCCTACTGACTAAAGGGGATGTATTGCATTCATTGTTACAAAATTTAAATGTAAAGTTTATGTTAGGGTATGCTTTATCATTAAGCAATAGGTGGCTACCGTTTGTTTGTTTGTTTGTTTGTTTGTTTGTTTGTTTGTTTTGGGTTTTGGTTTGGTTTGGTTTTGGTTTTTTGAGACAGGGTTTCACTGTGTAGCCTGGCTGTCCTGGAACTCACTCTGTAGACCAGGCTGGCCTCGAACTCAGAAATCCGCCTGCCTCTGCCTCCCAAGTGCTGGGATTTCCTCACTTATGATTAGGGTTTTTGTCATTGTTTTGTTTTTATGGTTGTTTTGTTTTGTCTCGTCTTGTCTTGTTTTTCAAGGCAGGATTTCTTTGTGTAGCCCGGCTGTTCTGGGACTCACTCTGTAGACCAGGCTGGCATCAACCTCACAGACACCCACCTGCCTCTGTTTCCCGAGTGCTGGGATGTGTGCCGCCACGGGTATGATTAGTGTTCTTTACTCCTGATGCTAACCGCCTACTGCTCACTTAAACCAGATGATGCAGTGTGGCAAACATACACAGGACCGAGTCATCTGATTGTGACATTTATTTAGCATTACATATTGAATGTAATGAGTGCCAATGAAAGATCTGGCTTCTGGTCATTTCCATATAAGCATAGTAAATGCTGGTTGAAGTAGGAATTTCTGGTTTCGTTGTGTCATCTGATGTCTCTCTGGCAGTTGTCTTATGAAAGGATGTTTTGCTGAAGCAGACACATGAGAGGGAGTTTTTGCCGAGAATAGATATGTGGTGTTTCTCGGGAGGCTGCCTGGTGAAAGGGCATGCGATGTTTGCTGGAGGGGACTCTTGACAGGACATGTGATGTTTGGAAAGAATGCAAGTATAACCCAGCTGACAGTGGACAGCGCTCTGGCATTGGTTCACCCTGCTTTCTTTGCTGATCTTTGCTTGTTGTGACTTCCTAGAAAGAAACGCACCAAAGAACTTCTGGGGGTGTTCTGGATGCTTCTTGTTGCTTTAGCTGATTGGTGGAACCTCATGGTTTCTTCTGTATTGAACCAATGCTGCTGATTCATGTTTGGTGTTTTACTAGTGGACTGAATTGCTGACAATAAAAATTGGAATTGACCCAAAGAACTACTTCTAAACAGGTCCACATCCCTTGTTCTATTAGCCATCTTCTTCCCCTCCCTTTGGTCAGTGGACTATAAGGGAGGTTGAAGCATTTAAGAACCCTTACTAAAATAGGTTTTGAAAAAGTGTAAGCCGACAACTAGTTGGATAGATCTGGTTTAGGCTTGTCTTTTTCTTTGCCTATTTAGGGTTTGTATTACTATCTTATGGTAGCAGCATATAAGTTTTTCTTGGAGAGAGTCCTTTTCTCAGTCCTCGCTCAAGTGGTTTAGGGGGAGCTGAGTTTACTGAGATTCCCAGAAAAACCAAAGGGCTCACAGTTGACCCAGTCAGAAGCAATGAGGTAAAACACTTGGGCCTGTTGGAGCAACCAGGCCACAGCATGCTTTGTTGAACCGGAAGCTGGATGGATGTGCACCTGTAGCCGCTGTGGTCCAACACTGTGGGTCGAGACTGTTGGAGAAGGAAGCTAATGCTGATGGAAAATGGAGACCAAGTGCTCTAGATGCTGACACCCGGCCTCCTGACATCCTGAACTCAGCATACCGATACACTCATCAGCACGAGTCAATGCGGTCTCTATTTGAGCTTGGTCAGATCCTTATGAGTTTTTCATTGCTTGTAACCACAAAGTCCAGGCGAAAAACTTCATTTCATCTTGGTATTCCCTGCTCCATCCTCCTGCAGGGAAGCCACTATCCAATGCCACAGTTGTTCCCATCCGGCCCATCATGCGCGCATTTGCAGGGCAGCCTCCCACGCTATCTCCACCCTGTATTCCTTCTGGCTCAGAGATCTGTTCCTAGGCTGGCCGAATAACTTGAACACCCAGCCTCAGCAAGGGGCTTCACTGCTTCTCAGGGACTCTCCCTGTTTATTCTAATCACCTACAGCAGGCTCTTTCTACCCAGCCAGTTTGTTTGTTTGAATAAGAAGAAGCAGGACTGGCTGTGAGCCACTTCTGTCCCCAGACTTGGAAAGCCCAGTACCAAACTATCAGATTCTGGCCCCCACCCAGCACTACCCAGCAGGTACACTCTGTTCCAGCTTCAGCCTCCTGGTCCGGAGGATCTAGCCTGCTGCTTTTTCCTTCTTCCCTCCTGAGGGCAGGTTCAGCCCAGTGTTATTTCCGGTTCCATCATCTCTGTTGTTGATGTGTCACCTCTGACTTTTGTCATTTCCCTTCCAGTGATCTTGGGAATTTTTTAAAAATCATAACTCAGGGATCTAGAGCAATTTGTCATCCTTTCATAACCTCACGGTAGCATTCACCCTCCTTCATATAAAGCTGTTTCCTCTTCTCCCACCTCCAGTAGAGGTAAGAAAAGCCCTCATAGCTGCCAGGGGAGGTAAACAGATACCTTCAGAATCATAGATCGATAGTTTCTCTTCAGCTTTTCCAGAAACATTGGGGGGTAACAAAGGGACAAAAGTTCCCCTGAGTATACACATAATGACATGGCCTCCCTTCTCCCTTAGTATTATCCTTCTCTTGTCTAATAAATAAAATTGCGTTGTCTTTTATGGGCTTTTCAAGCTCTGGAGAACTGAGCTGTAATCACTATACATTCAACAAATCTTTAATTGTCCATTACACACCAGGCGCTGTGCTAAGTCACAGTGAAAGAGAGGGAGGCAAAAAAATCTTCTCTTCATTCCGATGGAGACCCCCATGAAGGCAGAGCAGAGGCCTCCACACACACATAAACAAATGGATGAGTGAAACGTCAGCTAGCGAGGAGCGCTGCATGACAATATAAACAGAGGCTGGGGAACTACTGTGACAGAGTCATCAGGGAAGGTAGCCCATGAAGACTTGAGGCAGAGTGTCCCAGAAGGCCAGCACGGCAAAGGTCCTGAGCATAAAGCAAGCTTGTTGTGACATCATACAGGTTAGCAAGCTGCCACCCAGAGACCAAATCCAATCTTGTTGCCCCCTCTTCTCCTCCTCCTCCTCCTCCTCCTCCTCCTCTTCCTCTTCCTCCTAATCATTCTAGAGGAGAAGGGTAGAGGGTAGTAGTGGTGGTATATGTAATATTTATGTGTATGTGTGTATGAACTTGTTGGCATAGGTATGTGAACACATGTGTGCAGGAGTGCATGCTGGTATGTGCATGTGAGTGCAGAGGCCAGAGGGAAATGTCAGGTATCTTTCTTTGATCACTCTCTACCTTTAACTTTTGAGACAGGGTCTGTCACACATGCTGAAGCTCATCACTTTAACCAGGCTGGCCAACCAATGAAATTCAATCAATTTAATGAGGCTGGCTGACCAATGAAATTCAAAGATCTGCCTGTCTTCCCCTCCCCCCCACCCCCCACC
>LR749556.1:1246677-1371642 GCA_902729485.2 Mus minutoides | reverse complement strand
GTTTGAAGTACTGACCACAAGACATCTACAGCCAGGAAGCAGGAAGCAGGAAACAGGAAGAGGAGGAGTCTGCTCTCAGCTAGCTCCTCCCTTTTTATGTAGTCTGAGACCCAAGCCCAAATGACACTCCTACTTTTATGGTCACAGGTATGCCTGGAGGCTTGTCTCCTAGGTAACTCTAGATCCTGTCAAATTGATGATACTAACTGTCACAGGCACATGGACTTAGAAACACTAAGGGAAAAACATTCATTTAAATTCACTCATCCATTAAAACTCTGTTGAGAAGTCCCTCTATAGGATTTCCCAAGTGTGAATCTGAAGGGAGAATTAGGAGTCACTGAGGATGGCTGGCACTGTCACAGCAAGGAAGCTCTTGGAACAGTCACTGTGCAGGAATACACAAAGGAACAAATGCAACCCTCTGGAACACACAGAATGGGTAAAGAAGGCAGAACCAGAGCCACCAGAAAGGAAAAGTCAGAAAAAAATCCAAGAATATGACTATTACTAAGGCCTTTGGAGCCTTTGCCCATTGTAAGGCTTCTTCGTGAATTATTCCTCAACAGAAAGTTAGGAAAGCCATGGGATCTTTAATGCTATGAGAAAGTACCTAACAAGAAGTAACTTAAGGAACAGAGGCTCACACTCCATTTTGGTGAGCAAGTCTCCATCCAGGAACGTGAAACAGCAGTCACAGGATGTCTCCAGTCAGGAAGCAGGGAGTGACTGTTGCTCCGCTCTGTTTTCATTCAGTCTCGGACCCCAGCCCATGAGAAAGGCCCATCACTATCCATGGTGGGTCTTCCCACCTCTGTTAAATCTCTGAAAACACCCTCTCCTAGGTGATTCTCAATCCTATCAAGTTGGCAATAAAGGTTTACCATCCCATGGGAGGGGTGCTTTTTCTAGAGCTTTCTTACTGACTAAAGGGGATGTATTGCATTCATTGTTACAAAATTTAAATGTAAAGTTTATGTTAGGGTATGCTTTATCATTAAACAATAGGTGGCTACCGTTTGTTTGTTTGTTTGTTTGTTTGTTTGTTTTTGGTTTGGTTTGGTTTGGTTTGGTTTTTCAAGACAGGGTTTCACTGTATAGCCTGGCTGTCCTGGAACTCACTCTGTAGACCAGGCTGGCCTCGAACTCAGAAATCAGCCTGCCTCTGCCTCCCGAGTGCTGGGATTTCCTCACTTATGATTAGGGTTTTTGTCATTGTTTTGTTTTTATGGTTGTTTTGTTTTGTCTCGTCTTGTCTTGTTTTTCAAGGCAGGATTTCTTTGTGTAGCCCGGCTGTTCCGGGACTCACTCTGTAGACCAGGCTGGCATCAACCTCACAGACACCCACCTGCCTCTGTTTCCCGAGTGCTGGGATGTGTGCCGCCACATGATTAGTGTTCTTTACTCCTGATGCTAACCGCCTACTGCTCACTTAAACCAGATGATGCAGTGTGGCCAACATACACAGGACCGAGTCATCTGATTGTGACATTTATTTAGCATTACATATTGAATGTAATGAGTGCCAATGAAAGATCTGGCTTCTGGTCATTTCCATATAAGCATAGTAAATGCTGGTTGAAGTAGGAATTTCTGGTTTCGTTGTGTCATCTGATGTCTCTCTGGCAGTTGTCTTATGAAAGGATGTTTTGCTGAAGCAGACACATGAGAGGGAGTTTTTGCAGAGAATGGATACGTGGTGTTTCTCGGGAGGCTGCCTGGTGAAAGGGCATGCGATGTTTGCTGGAGGGGACTCTTGACAGGACATGTGATGTTTGGAAAGAATGCAAGTATAACCCAGCTGACAGTGGACAGCGCTCTGGCATTGGTTCACCCTGCTTTCTTTGCTGATCTTTGCTTGTTGTGACTTCCTAGAAAGAAACGCACCAAAGAACTTCTGGGGGTGTTCTGGATGCTTCTTGTTGCTTTAGCTGATTGGTGGAACCTCATGGTTTCTTCTGTATTGAACCAATGCTGCTGATTCATGTTTGGTGTTTTACTAGTGGACTGAATTGCTGACAATAAAAATTGGAATTGACCCAAAGAACTACTTCTAAACAGGTCCACATCCCTTGTTCTATTAGCCATCTTCTTCCCCTCCCTTTGGTCAGTGGACTATAAGGGAGGTTGAAGCATTTAAGAACCCTTACTAAAATAGGTTTTGAAAAAGTGTAAGCCGACAACTAGTTGGATAGATCTGGTTTAGGCTTGTCTTTTTCTTTGCCTAATTAGGGTTTGTATTACTATCTTATGGTAGCAGCATATAAGTTTTTCTTGGAGAGAGTCCTTTTCTCAGTCCTCGCTCAAGTGGTTTAGGGGGAGCTGAGTTTACCGAGATTCCCAGAAAAACCAAAGGGCTCACAGTTGACCCAGTCAGAAGCAATGAGGTAAAACACTTGGGCCTGTTGGAGCAACCAGGCCACAGCATGCTTTGTTGAACCGGAAGCTGGATGGATGTGCACCTGTAGCCGCTGTGGTCCAACACTGTGGGTCGAGACTGTTGGAGAAGGAAGCCAACGCTGATGGAAAACGGAGACCAAGTGTTCTAGATGCTGACCGACACCCGGCCTCCTGACATCCCGAAGCCAGCATACCTATACACTCATCAGCACGAGTCAATGCGGTCTCTATTTGAACATGGTGAGATCCTTATGAGTTTTTCATTGCTTGTAACCACAAAGTCCAGGCGAAAAACTTCATTTCATCTCGGTATACCCTGCTCCATCCTCCTGCAGGGAAGCCACTATCCAATGCCACAGTTGTGGCAGGGCAGCCTCCCACGTTATCTCCACCCTGTATTCCTTCTAGCTCAGAGATCTGTTCCTCGGCTGAATAACTTGAACACCCAGCCTCAGCAACGGGCTTCACTGCTTCTCAGGGACTCTCCCTGTTTATTCTAATCACCTACAGCAGGCTCTTTCTACCCAGCCAGTTTGTTTGTTTGAATAAGAAGAAGCAGGACTGGCTGTGAGCCACTTCTGTCCCCAGACTTGGAAAGCCCAGTACCAAACTATCAGATTCTGGCCCCCACCCAGCACTACCCGGCAGGTACACTCTGTTCCAGCTCCAGCCTCCTGGTCCGGAGGATCTAGCCTGCTGCCTTTTCCTTCTTCCCTCCTGAGGGCAGGTTCAGCCCGGTGTTATTTCCGGTTCCATCATCTCTGTTGTTGATGTGTCACCTCTGACTTTTGTCATTTCCCTTCCAGTGATCTTGGGAATTTTTTAAAAATCATAACTCAGGGATCTAGAGCACTCTGTCATCCTTTCATAACCTCATGGTAGCATACACCCTCCTTCATATAAAGCTGTTTCCTCTTTTCCCACCTCCAGTAGAGGTAAGAAAAGCCCTTCATTGCTGCCAGGGGAGGTAAACAGATACCTTCAGAATCATAGATCGATAGAGTTTCTCTTCAGCTTTTCCAGAAACATTGTGTGTGGGGGGATAACAAAGGGACAAAAGTTCCCCTGAGTATACACATAATGGCATGGCCTCCCTTCTCCCTTATTATTATCCTTCTCTTGTCTAATAAATAAAATTGTGTTGTCTTTTATGGGCTCTTCAAGCTACGGAGAACTGAGCTGTAATCACTATACGTTCAACAAATCTTTAATTGTCCATTACACACCAGGCGCTGTGCTAAGTCACAGTGAAAGAGAGAGGCAAAAAAGCTTCTCTTCATTCTGATGGAGACCCCCATGAGGGCAGAGCAGAGGCCTCCACACACACATAAACAAATGGGCAAGTGAAACATCAGCTAGCCAGGAGCACTGCATGACAACACAGACAGAGGCTGGGGAACTACTGTGACAGAGTCATCAGGGAAGGTAGCTCATGAAGACTTGAGGCAGAGTGTCCCAGAAGGCCAGTATGACAAAGGTCCTGAGCATAAAGCAAGCTTGCTGTGACATCATACAGGTTAGCAAGCTGCCACCCAGAGACCAAATCCAATCTTGTTGCCCCCTCTTCTCCTCCTCCTCCTCCTCCTCTTCCTCTTCCTCCTAATCATTCTAGAGGAGAAGGGTAGAGGGTAGTAGTGGTGGTATATGTAATATTTATGTGTATGTGTGTATGAACTTGTTGGCATAGGTATGCGAACACATGTGTGCAGGAGTGCATGCTGGTATGTGCATGTTAGTGCAGAGGCCAGAGGGAAATGTCAGGTGTCTTTCTTTGATCACTCTCTACCTTTAACTTTTGAGACAGGGTCTGTTACAGATGCTGAAGCTCATCACTTTAACCAGGCTGGCCAACCAATGAAATTCAATTTAATGAGGCTGGCTGACCAATGAAATTCAAAGATCTGCCTGTCTTCCCCTCCCCACCCCACCCCCATCCCCCACCCCCCCCCACCCCCCGCCTACCCTGCCCCTCACCCCAGTACCAAGATTACAGGCACAGGATTTCTTACATGGGTTCTGGGGGGTGGGGTCCAAACTCAAGTCCATCAAAGTGACAAGCACTTTGCTGGCTAAGCTGTTCCCGCCCACCCCACCCCACCCTACCCCCCAGCACCCAGCTTATTTTCTTTATTTGGTTATGCCATAAGCTAAGACCATTCTTACATTTTTACATTTTTAAGTAACTAAACAACAAAACAATAAATGACATTTCATGATGCATGGAAATTATGTGAAGTTCGAGTTTCAGTAACCATAAATAAGTTTTACTGGACCACAGCCATGTTCACTCATTAATGTATTTTCCATGGCTGGTGATTTTTTTTTTCAAGCCTTTGGCTGGGCTGAGCAACTGTAACTGTATGTTCCTGTAGCAGAAAGCTTACAGGCTCCTGTGTTAAAGGAACAGAAACACATCTTTCTAGGCTTGAGGAAACACTGAATTTATTTTAATTATGTGCATTCCCTTTGTCTTTAAATAACAGGAATCCTGTGTCTTGCTGACTTAAATAATGTGAGCAGAAAGGAGCCATTTTGAACCATGAAGATCAGTCCATTAGCCCACGAACATCGAGCAGTGACCCAGCCAATGCGACATTTAACAGAAGAATCTCCTAGCTAAGGTGTGTTTGGCTTCCTGGCTCACAGAATTGTGAAATACAGTGCAATACAGTTGTTTTAAGTTATGGCATTTTGTGACAACTGTTTTACTAAGTTATTTAAGCAGGACAAACAATGACCCTCCCCCCAAATGCATTTCTGGTTAATTGACTATAAGGACACTCGCAAAATGATTATATTAATTCCAAAAACACATTCAAGTCTGACAATGTCGGGAACAATGTAAGCTACATGGACTCATCCACCTTCAGAGACAATGGAGAAGGGAAGTCCACTGGTCATAACTGCAAACTGTCTTAGGTTTTCCATTGCTAGAATAAAACACCATGACCAAAAGCAACTTGGGGAGGAAAGGGTTTATTTCATCTTACAACTTTCCCGTCATCCTCCATTTCTGAGGGAAGTCAGGTGAGGAAACCGGAGGCAGAGACTGGAGCAGAGACCACAGAGGAGTACTGTTCACCTGCTTGCCCTTTCTGACGTGCTCAGCCTGTTTTCTCAGCTCCTCCCTTGCTAGTGCCCTAAACTACAAAGACTCCCTCCCCCTTTTTGCGATGATGTTTCCTGAGCATTATGTTGTATTGTTAAAAACATCAACTGGGACTGGTTACTCCTTAATCAATTGTTCTCTACATTTTTACCAGTTGTAATTTTCTTTAATGGTCTCAATCTGTTGCAAAGAGAAGTTTCTTTGAATGAGAGGTGAGACCCATACTCACTCATCTGTGAGTGTAAGAATTAAATATTTAGAATACAGTCAGGAAATTATGCTGGTTTAGTAAAGTAGCAGTTGTAGTTTCTCCTTCAGTAACCATGATCTCACTAGCCCTGAGAGAGTAGTTGGCTAAGTTCTCGGCACCATGCATCATCTCCCCTGCCCCTTTGAGCAGTCCTTAAGTCCAATTAGAGAGCTGTTGGTTACCATCAGGATATGTGTGTGCCACTACTGTGCCTTTTGGGTTGTAATGCCATGCTGGTTGTTGTAGTTCACAGGTGTCATAGTTAGGTAGGACTATTGATGGCTTCCCTTCCTTGGCAGCTTATATAGTTCCTGCAGGTAATATGAAAGCTGGTCTTCAAGAAGGAAGCTTTTAGGTCACATATAGCTTGGTCTCTTGAGCGCTGTGTCTGAAGTACATGGCATCTTCAACAACAGGGACTTACCTTCAACTTCTGGGAAGCAAAGACAAGAGGCATAACCTATATTGGGGGTTTTTTTTGGGGGGGGGGCTCTTGGACCCCATGACCAACCACTGGAAATAGGATTTTGCATACCTGGCACTGGGACTTTTTGTTAGATATTCCATGACTCTTGGGGAGTAGCTCTCTTATTTTAACAACTGTCGCAGATAATCCTAATCTTCCAGATCTCTGAACCATTGCTTTGGCAAGCTGGAAATGAAATCATTTTTAAGCCTCCCACGTGGCTGTATCAGAGGTTTTGTTTCTGGGATAGAGATGTAGTTCAGAGGTAGAGCATTTGCCCAACATAAACATAGATCCAATTTGCAACAAGGAAAGCCATGCAGAAGAGACAAGGAGATTTCATTTCTGCCACTAACTGGCTCCTGGGACAAACCACTTTTATTCAGCTCCCAGTGGTCCCTGCAGTAGCTCTCTGACCCAGAAGCTCTCTGGGGACTCTTCCCACTCTCTCATCCTACTGGGGGGGCCACACCTCAGGTGTAAACTATCAGAAGGCCAGTAGGACTGTCAATCAAAGGGCTCTGTTGCCTCCAGTTTAGCCAATCAGATTCTCTCCCTCACAGGAAATCAAATTTGAGAGTCTCTTCATTTCTGCTCTCCAATCTGCCCTGTGCCTTCTGAAATCTAGGTTCATTGTTTTGTTTTGTTTCATTCTCTCTCTTTCCCTCACCCCAGCTTTCCCTAGGGGATCCATAAGCAATTCACAGCCTTGTAGTGAATCCTTTGTATTGCTGAAGTGAGCCAGTCTGTTCAACTTTACAGCAAACCCGGAGTCTCTGCAAATCAAGATCTTTGATAGAGTGTTCTATATGATAATGATACCATAGTTTCCATTCTTATAAAGCCAACTAAGAATGATCCTTTTGTGACGATAGAGACCATGCCATGGGAGATCAAGAGCATATTTGAATAATGACATCTTTGTTCTAGTAATCCTAAAACACACACACACAAAAAAGCTTCAGTAAAATAAATGGTTATTCACTGTCTCGCTGAAATATCTCAAGTTGAAACAGAATTTCAGTTTTGGCTAAGTCTTTTCCTAAACAAGGATTATTGTTCTGGACCTTGAGAAAAGAAAGGATGAGGGGGAAAAAGAGGAGTTTGGGGCTCAGTTTAAAACACCCTCCTCAACTTCACTTACCCTATACACATGAATTCAAGGAAAGTTCAAGTCCTGAAGTATTTTGAAGAGGGCTGGAAATTGCATTCATGATATACAAAGGAAATAGCTTTAATAGGTGATATCATCTCTTAGCAGCCACTGTTCTGTTCCTCCCTCATTTCTTAGCAGCAGTTAGCACTGCCAACACCATCCTGACTCTCAGGCAGAGTGACTGAGCAGCTCCAGTGAACAGGGCACCATGTGTGACTTTTGCCTACATTGCCTCATTTAGCCCCTACTATATGCCCTTTAATGCCAATGTCATTACCCCCATTTTACAGAAAGGAAGGAGGAACTCAGTGAGGTCAAACCTAAGGGCTGATAAGCCAGGAGATCACTTATTCTGTGACCTCTTTGTTAGGTCTCAGTCGAAGGACAAAAGGTTAACTGAGGGGGCTGGTGAGATGGCTCAGCGGGTAAGAGCACCCGACTACTCTTCCGAAGGTGATAAGTTCAAATCCCAGCAACCACATGGTGGCTCACAACCATCCTTAATGAGGTCTGGCGCCCTCTTCTGGAATGCCTGAAGACAGCTACAGTGTACTTACATATAATAAATAAAATAAATCTTTAAAAAAAAAAAAAAAAAAAAAAAAAGGTTAACTGAGGTGTCTAACATATCAACATGGACCTGGCTGCCAGGCTCTCCCAGCATCTCTCAGTCCCTACCTGTTATAGGGTATGGCTGGCATACCCTGCCCTCTATCCTAAACTTCCCCAGTCCGGGGGCTGGGTTGTCTTTCCCTATAAAAATCTGGCCATTTGGATTCCCTGGCCCTTCACTCTCCTGGCTCTCCCCTCTCCCATCTCTCTTCCCATGGCTTGGCTCATGTTCGCTCTGGACTCTCCCAGATGTCTTGCCCTCTGCAAATGCTCTCCCTTTTATCTACAATAAAACTTCTCCTCCACAATACTGTAAGCAGTCATGTCCTTCCTTTTTCATTCTTATTTTTCATTTACTCATCTTTCCCCAGCTCTTTCTTATACAATGCTTCTTTACCTTAGATTGGAAGCATGCCCAGTCCAAGGCAACACTGCAGAGTGTTAAGTGAGACATCCCATCTCAAAGAAAACAGGAATTCATCTTTGTATCCCTATAGTAAGTTTTTTCATAGGATTGCCAGGATATACCCAGCACAGGGAAAGTACTCAAAACATACTTATAGAATCAGTGAATATCCTGTAGGGCCCTCAGACTAACCAGTCATCACAGAGTGAAGAGAATGTAAAAGGAATACCTTCCTGAGGCTGGGGAATAGCTGGATGTAGAGTGTGCCCAGCAAGCATGAGCCTAGACTCCAATACCAAAGAGGAGAAGGAAGGAGAAGGGAAGAGGAGGAGAGGGGAGGGGAAGGGAGGGAAGAGGAAGGGAAGGGGAGAGAGGAAAGGGGAGGGAAGAGGAAGGGAAGGGGAGAGAGGGGAGGGGAGAGAAGGGGAGGAGAGGAGAGGGGAGAGGAGGGGAGGAGAGGAAGGGAAGGGGATAAGGGGAAGGGAAGGGGAGAGAGGGAAGGGGAGGGAAGAGGAAGAGGAAGGGGAGGAGAGGGGAGGGAAGGGAAAGGAAAGAGAGAGGAGAGGAAAGGGAAAGAGAAGGAAAATCAAGAGAATGGAATCACTCCTTAGAATGAAAACCCCTTGCTAACCTACTAAAGCCAGCCAACTTTGAAGTGTGGCTAAGTCCTCTAACAACACTGGGCGATGCTAAACCAAGAAGCCCAGAAGCTGGGCTCTATCTTCTGGATACAACCATGCTTTGGCTTGAATTAATGAAGAGCAGAAGCTTCCAACATTCTCCTGTGATCAGTATAAGCTAGAAGTCTGGGGTAGCAGCAATGCCTTTCCCAGGGCAGGTTAACTTTCAAAGAGCTCAATTCCAGACAGCATGCTCTCCACCAGGACAGGGGGCATCATGTTGCTCTATCACTTTCAGAGCTGGAACTAAGCCTTGGCTGATTGTAGAGCTCCTTTGTTCTTCAAGTCCTCACATGGAAAGATGCAAACAGGTACTTACCCACCTGCTGAACTTCCCTACCAGATCCAGAAGGCTCCCTTGGGAGTCAGTCTCCTTCACTCACTACTGTTTAGCTATGAGTTTGACCTTGAGGACTCTGGCTAGGCTTTGGCTGTGCCAAGGTCCAGACTGTGAGCTCAGGCAGAACACAGTAGTTCTTAACCCCAGAGGGGGCCTTGTTGGGATATGATCATGTATATGGCATACCTAGAGCCATGCCAGGTATGTGACTAGGAGTCAGAAAATGGTGACTTCATCGCAGTAACAACACTGTTGGCTTTGTTCATACAGTTTATGCTTAACAGTAAGAAGTCCGGAGTCATCTTGTTCTAACTGGCAAGTGTGAGCTGAAGGTATCCTTCAGTTAGCTAACTTTCTCAACTTAGAAACTGGAATGAATGCTACATGAGTGATTTTCTGCTCTGATCACCCTTAGAGACAGATTCATATAGTCTAACTCTATGATCATTTATTATACGTGTATTTGGTATGTGTGCATATATATTGACAAGTTGGAATGTGCACAGGTACATGTGTATACTGATGTGTGTGTACAAGTATGCAAGTATATGTAGGTGTGTGAATACAAACATTCGTGTGGTATGTGTGTGTGTGTGTGTGTGTACAAGTATCTGTATGGAAACAGATGTTGATGTAGGGGTGCATTCTAGTTTCATTTTTATTGCCATGATAAAACTCCCTGACTAAAAGCAACATGGGGGAAGTTCATGTGGCCTACAGTCCACTATGGAAGGGAAGCCAATGCAGAAACTTGGAGCAGATCACATTATACCCACAGTCAAGAGCAGAGAGACCAGGAATTAAGGCCAACAATTGACATGTGGGACTTCATAAACTATAAAGCTTCTTTAAACAAAACGCAAAGAGGAAAGAGATTACCCACATTGCCTGATTGCTTTCATATAGCTTTCTCCTTCTTGTATAGTTCAGAAACCCCTGCCTATGGGATGGTGCCACCTACAGTGGTCTGGGTCTTCCTACAACAATTAACAATCAAGACCTTCCCCAACAGACACATGCACAGCCAACTTGACCTAGGCAATCCCCTCAATGGAGTCTCTCCTCTCAGATGATTCTAACCATCATAGATGTCTTCCTCAATCACTTTCCACTTCTTATTTTTAACCAAGGCTGGTCCTCTCACTGAACCTAGGGCTTGTACTGTCTAACAAGCTAGCTTACCCCAGCAATCCCATCTCTGCCTCTGTGCTGGTATTATAGGCCATGCTACCCCACTCCCCTGGATTTTTAGAATATTAGCACTAACAGTTTAAATTACAGTTCTCACACTTGTATAGCAAGCATTTTGTCCCCTGAGCTCTCTTCCCACCTCCCTGAATCGTCTACTCTTACAAAGACTACTCTGATCATTTATCAAAGAAAACCAGCATTGACTGTGCGACTGCCCAAACTTTCTGCATCTATTTTAAGATTTGATAGAAGGCAAGAGACAGGTTTGATGTTGAACAAAGTGAGAAGATGAAACACTACGCTGTCCTTTTTCTGGGCTGGAGGTCAAACCTCACATGGCACACACACTACGCAAGTGCTATACTGCAGAGATCCATCCCCAGTCCTATTCTCCTGAAAACTACACCCAGTAAGCTGTTCTAATGCCTTTTCTGTCCCTCTTTACTGGTCTGCAGGTTCAATCAGATCATTTCAAAGACTCAAAATACACTGATTATAGGCAGGCCACTTTGAATTGGAGAAAGAAGGAAAAAAAAAAAACTTGGTCGTATTTTTCTTTTTTTAGACAAGGCCTTGTGGTGTTACCCAAGCTAGCCTCAAACTCAGGCTCCTGCCGCTCAGCCTCTAGAGTAGCTGTGATCACAGACACCCACCATCTTAGCTGAGCTGGACTGGAAAATTTTAATGCTAATATGTGTTGGTCAGCTTTGTATTACAATAACAAAATGCCTGGGACACTAACTTACTAATGAAACAATTTATTCTGGCTCTTTTAGTTTTAGGTATTCTGGTACCTGAGTGATTGGATTCTTTGCTTTTTAGGTCTCTCTGGTGAGGCTACCAGATAGCACCATGGGGAACCATGGCAGAGCAAATAGTTTACTTTATGGCCGAGAAGCAAAACAAAACAAAGCAAAACATGAGGATTTATGACCTTTGTTGGCATATACCCATGACTCATGTATCTCCTACAAGGCCCCACCTCCTAACACCATCACCTTAGTGGCCAATTCTTAACACACAGGCCTTGGGGGGAGGAGTCACATTCCAGATTTTTAGTTACTTTGCTTGCTTCTATGACCAAATGCCTGATATGAATCGACTTAAAAGAGGAAGGATTTATCTTGGTTCATGGCTTGGGGTACTGACAATCATGGTGGGGAAGGCATGGCGTGTCAACACTCAAGGATGTGACAATAGGGGCATAAGGCTGCGTGCTCGTATCTCAGTAGACCAGGAAGCAGAGATCAATGCTGCTATCCACATGGTTTTGTCCTTTATCAGCTGCCCCCCCCACATAACTGAGTCTTGGTCCCCAGCCTATTGGATAGTGCCACACACTTCAGGGTGGATTTTCCCTTCGAGGTAAGCCTTTTCTAGAAACATCCTCTTGGACACACCCAGAGGTATATTTCCCAAAGACTTGGGTAGTTTTTAATTCAATCAAGTTGGCAATCAAACTTTACCATCACCCCAGCGAGAGACTTTTTCTAAGACTGGCTGGCTACAGGACCTGTTTGAGCTATTATAATACAGACAGTACTTTATATGAATTAGAATACACTTGTGCTTGTCGTCCTTTCTCTACCCATGACAGGTGACATTGATTTGCTCACGCAGTGTAAGAGAAACAACTTTTTGCTGTGTGAAGCCAATGATATTTTAGGGTTACTGATTTCTGCATACCACCTACCCTATCCAAACCCATACGGCAGAAATTTAAGTGCAGTTTGCAGGTTTTCGCTCTTACTGCTCTGTCACTAAGACTCCTCTCACCTGAGCTACGTTCCAGAAGGTAGCAGTTTAGTGGGAGACTGAACTAAGTTCTCAATTGCAGTGAATGACAAAATAGCTCTAACTTACCAGCAGAAAGATTTAAAGAGGTGTCTTCTCTGTGTAGTGAGAGAGAAAAGCAAGCCCCCTAACTCCCTCTGTGGGCTTTCCTCATCTGTCAACAGACTACAGTAACAGCTAAAGAGACTCCACAATAGTCCCTCATCCCCAGGCACTCCCAGGTAAGATGGAAAGTGGGGACCACTCTCAAACTGAGTACACTTGGAAATACGATTTATCCAAAGCGGCCTCCCTCACAGGAGTGTAGTATCTATTTCTCAAGAATCCACAGAGAAAGGGTTCAAAGTCAATGCCAACCATTATCCCTGAATCCATGCCAAGAATGAGTGGTCATTTAAGTATTTTTTTTCATAGCTAAAATGGAAACTATTATGTATTATTTTAATTAAAAATCACATTGAAAATAGAAATGAGGATCATTGAACAAGAACCTACTCTTTAGCATTATGAGTCAGAGCTTACATATGTCGTTGTATTTCATCCTCAGCATAAATAAATGACATAGTGTATTGGGGCTCTCATGGGAAACAGAACCAATAGGATGGATGAGTAGATGCATATAAACATAGGAAGAGATACTGGAAAATGGCACACATGGTTAGGAAGATGGCAAACCCTACAGTGTGCAGTCTGTAAGCGGCAGAAGCAGCAATGCCAGTGATGTAATTCAGTCTGAGTTCAGAAGTATGAAGAATAGAGTGGCTGATGGTGTGCCTCTCAGCCAAGGTCTAAAGACAGGAGAGAATGGAGGCCCAAGATCCAGCAGAGAGCCAGTACATCCTTCCTCCTTCTTTATGTTCTATTTGTAGTCTCAGTGGTGCCCACTGGTGATAACTAAAATTGACAGCATGACAGGGTTTCAGGTCACACATGAGATGAGCCTCTGGACACACCTGAAAAAGAGATGCGCTTAACCTCTGGGCATGCATGCCAGGGATTTTCATGATTGTGTCCATTGAACTGAGAAGTGGGTGGCACCTTCTGGGGGGTGGGGGGGCTCCAGATTTCAGGAGGTCCAAGGGGAAAGCTTTAGTTACTTTGGCCTTCTAACAGGGACTGAAGGCCAGGAGCTCTCCAGAAATGCCCTGGGCGTTCAGTGTTGATGGGTCCAGCCTTACGGACTAAGTAGCCACTGGCTTCTCAGCCTCTCCACTACGAAGACAGTAGCTGTTGGACTGTGAGGCTATCTCATGCAGGGCCCCTTTCAATATGTTTAGTACATTAGTACTGTTCCTCTCAAGTACCCCAACTAGCACACTTACCCACAGAGGGAAGGGAAGAGCTTCCTTATTCTTTATACCATTTACACTACTTCTGGAAATATCCTTCTATGCATACTAAAGAATAACATTTTACCAGCAATGTGGGCATCTCTTATGCTATTTGAATCAACGCATACATTAACCATCACAGGATTATCTATTATTACCTTTTTACAGATCTTATTTTTAAGTAGCTGAATAGGGTTAAATAAATGCCCAAAGTTCAGTAAGCTTAGAAGGTGAAGCTGGAAGAATTATGTAAACCCAGACCATTTCCCCTTACTCCCCCTTCTGGCCACAGAATCCTATCTTCATCCCATCCCAAGACTCTTTGAGAGTTCCCTTTTCTTCAATTTACTGCCAGCGACCTGATGACATCATTTCTGGTCTGACACCAATTCTACTCCAGTATGTTCCCCAGGAGAGCCAGGCCCCCCCCCCCAACACCTGCTATTTCTTCCTGTTTCTGCAGAGAAGATCCTGGGAAACAAACCTAAGAAAAACAGCAAAAGAAAAGTGATCCAAGAAGAAAACTGCCCTTGGGAGAGAGGAGACATTTTTTGTCTTAGATAATTGTGAGTGATTAATTAGCATCTGTGGGAGGAAAAAAAAAAAAAGCTGACCTAGGCCCGTCGTGGAAATCAACACTGTGAGACCAAGGAAGGGCCCTATCAAAGGCTACAGTCAGGAAACAAAGAACCGGAAGCAGCAGTTCTTTTTTTTTTTTTTTTCAATGTCCAGAAAAAAGCAAACAAGAAGCTTGGCAGGATAAAGGATTACCATTTCATAGTTCCAGTGGAAAAAGCACTTCGTGCTCGACGCTGAAGATATGTGGGAAGAGGTGAGTCATGGGGAAGGTACTACATAATATTCTCTTTCTGAGAATTATTATTTGACTATAGCCCTCCTGTGCTACTCGGAGTCAGCCAGGAAGGGAAGAATAGTCTAATGCTGCTGATTAGGGGATGCTGAGGCTCTGCACTTCCGCGAGTCTCTCCCTCCCTTACATATTGCATTCTTCCTTCCTAAATTCCTCTTCTGCTCTTCTTGGTTTCTGTTGTTTTGCTTTTCTTTGGGGAACAGGGTCTTACCATGGAGCCTAAACTGGCCTTCAACTATGTAGCCTAGTCTGGCCTTGAACTCATAATCTCCCTCCCTTAGTTTCCCAAGCACAGAAATTACAGATGTGTACCACCACACCTATATTTTTAAATGTTTATTTATTTCTTCTCTTTCAACTGCTCCTGGCATAGGTTATCCTCTATGCTTAGCCTAGAAATCACTTCCTCAAAGGAACTTTCTTCCGCTCCATCCTATGGCAGACTTCATCTCTCCAGTGTCTATCCTCTTTTCTTTATTACTAATATTATTCTGATTAAAGTAGAACTGGGGAAGGTTCCAGAACATACAACTTTTCCTGGCCTCTCCTACAATGGTAGGTAGCCACAAAGCATACTTCTGACGGGAACAGAAGTTGTTGGATTTTATTTCTGGAAATTTTCCTTAAGAATGATACCAACTCAACATGCAAGCTAGTTCTGCTCACGCTTGGCTCTTTTTCTTGGCCCTAGCAGGATAGATGGGGCTCTTGAAAGCTTATAACCGAGGTCATAAGATTAAAAGTGAGAAGTAACATGTGGCCCTGATGAGATAATGAGCTTTACCTCCTCATGTGGAAAAAACAAACTCCAAATTTCAGCAAAATCTGATAATCCTGACCCCAGCTAATAGGCGCGCCTTCTTGATTTCTCTTTCGACAACACAACATTCTCCTCCATGTACAATACTTTACAGTGAGCTAATAAATGGCTTAACCCTCTTACTTGTGTCTGAGCCCTATGTTCTGTGGGACTTGACCTCCTCTGCTCGCTGCACCCAGAAAGCTAAGCACAATAGACTCTGTGACAAGCAATGGATTCCATTGATAACGACCCTGGATAGCTGGGGGAAACCCTTGGCAGGAGACATCTTGAAATATCCGAAGAGACAAAGTAGAGAGAACATGATATGCCTGCCTTTTCAACTCGTCTCATTTCTACTGTCTCCTCGGCTGAGGTTTTATTCAGTTCGTTTTCATTTTGATTGTAGTACTGAGGTAGAACTTGTCACTATGTCATCCTGGCTGGCCTGGAACTCACTGTGCTGTTGTGGATGGCCCTGGTGCTGTTTGTATTTTGATGTTAATTCCCGCTTTCCAAGGAGGGGATGTCTGGAACAAGGAATGAGTCAGGTACTCAGGTGACTTCTTGTGAGATTTCCCCTAATGAATAAAGGAGCCAATCACTGGGAGAGTAGGTGGGTCTTCCACGTTGGACAGAGGGAGAGAGGAGGCGGTGGGGGGCGGGGAGATAGGGGACAGTGAGAAGACAGGATGTAGCTACTAGTGTCTCCCAGGTTAGATGGCAAATCCACCAGGATTCCCCACTGGAGGATTTAGATTTAATATGGCTTACAAGATTGGGATTCTAGTTGTTGCACCCAGTAATTGAGTTACCATTGTTTCTGAACAAAGTTTGTGTGGTGTTTGTTTTCCTTCATGTAGTGGCTTGACTGGGTTCCAGAGAGAAAAGTACAGCGGCAAAGCGTGGGTTTGCCTAATGTGCACCCGAAAAGGAAATGGGAGTTTTAAAGCATAGGGTTGGTATGGAAGCGGCCCGCCAGTGGGAACTTAGCGACCTGGGTGGAGAGATTTCAAAGCTCTGAGTCAGAGATGAGAACAGGTTGGTCATTGCCCGCCAGTGCCTGGTCGGCCAGCCCGCCAGTGCCTTGCTGGCAATAGCATGGATTCATTTTTTTTTTGTTTTTTTTTTTTTGAGACAGGGTTTCATTTTTAATATTTCCTGCAACACTGTGAAGATTGGCTGGTCTTGAATTCATAGAGATCCTCCTGCCTCTGCCTTCCCTGTGCTGAGAGTAAAGGTATATGCCACCACGCACAGACCTAGTATGAGTTTTTCCAGGGGACCTCTGTACCCTGTGATAGGTTATTTCTCTGCCACCAGTGAAATGAGCCCATTTAAAACAGATTAGATTATATATTAAAGGCAGGTTTATTGGGAAGCTGCACTGGGGTGAGCTCAGTGGCTCCAAGGACCAAGGCCATGAGGAAGGGGAGAGGTAGGGAAGAGAGAGAAAGAGAAAGGGGCACACAGAGAAAAAAGAGGTGGAAGAGGAGGAGGAGAAAGAAGAAGAGGAAGAGAAAGAAAGAGAGAGACCAAAAAATGTCTGGATTATATAGGGAGGAGCCTTTGGGAGGAGTGCACGGGGAGGGTAGCTCAGCCCCGGGGCTAGAAAGTTCAGGGTTGGGGGCAGGGTATGTCAGGTAGGGACTAAAGGATTCTGGGAGAACCTAGAAGCCAGGTCTGCTTTGTTATGTAAAATATGTACCTCAGTCCCTTGTCCCAGGTCTGAAATCAAACACCCTGACTTAGTATAGACTCCCCCAGAAGCAGGTCTGGTAACAAGCATTTGAGGACACCAAGAAAAGACTAGGACAGCAAGAGAAGATAAGAAGGCAGCTGGTTATAAATGTGCTATCAAGCAATGACTATAGCAAGTGCAGGGAGCCTACCTCCTCACAGAGCAACTCCAGGAAGCAGAGAGCCCCTTCCCATGCAGGGGGAGGGTTCTGGGGCTCACATGCCAACATCCATTACTGACTGGTTGAGGTCATTCTCTCTTGTTGAGGTTTGGTCTGTGACTGTGCATTGCAATGCTGAATTCTGTACCCAAAGTTCTAGACCTACAAGTGAATTCTCATGTTTACCAGCCTTTGTTGGGCAAACCTTGCTTCTTAATTTAAAACTGATGAGATTTGGTCTGTTGCTATGTAGTGTCATGCTAAATACTGGCCCTGGTTCCCTCAAGGATGAGGAGATCCTCACAGACACCAAGTGCACTATGTAACCTTGTCCCCTAAGTTATTCCTGATTGGTGAATAAAGATACCTACAGCCTACAGTTGTGCAGGAGACAGATAGGTGAGGTTTTGGTTCTTTGGGCTTAGGGTCAGAGGCAGGAGACCATAGAGGGTCAGAAGAGAAGATACCATGAAGTAAGTGAATCCTGAAAACCTGGCCATGAGGACTGGTCAACTGGAATAAGAGTGGCCCAGGTAGAAGATGGTAAATTATAGCTCAGGATTATTGATAGGGAAGTAGACATAATAGCTTAGAGGATAGATATCTGCTCATCTCTAGTGCTTTAAAGGCTTATTATAAATACAAAGATCTCGAGGCTTTTATCTGGGAACTAAATTATCTACGGTGAGGTAGAAACCCCTGGCTAAATATTTTCAATAACACTCTCTGGCTTGCTAATAGTTTGGTAGCCTTCAGGGCAGGAAGAATGGAACTGTCATTTCTGGAAAAAAAACCCCAAGCACAGAGGAGTAGGTTTTGACCATCAGAGCTGTTCAGAGCTCCCCAGATAGGGTTGTCTGAAGGACATGACAGGTCCTCCTGCAACCCTTTGAGTCAAAGTCTGTCATCAGTGTCATAGTCTACAGGTGTCAGGGGACCTAGATGGCTTATTGACATTTATCTTGTATTTAAATTTATTTGAAACATACATATATGTATGCCACGGTGTGCATATGGAGGTCCAAGGACAACCTTGGATGTGAGACCTCCTCTTCCACCTTGGCTGAGACACACTCTACTATTGTTTGCCGCTGTGCACACCCAAGATCCTGTCTCTGTCCTCTCCAACTCTTACAGGAATTACACTGTAATGACAGATACATGCAGCTGGGCCCTAGTTGATCTGGAGATCAAACTCGGGTCCTCACGCTTGGATGGCAGGGACTTCGCTCACTGAACTGGCTCCCGGCCTGTTTGTCTGTGTGTTTGTTTTGTTTTGAAATCTAAACTAGTAATACGTTAAATTTTCTATTTCCTTACTACTTAATGTTTAAATCATTACCATTTATGGTAATAATAAAATTTATAGAATGCCAAAGAAATTAATTTTATAAGATGATCATCAATGTAGACTGAAAACTATAACAGTACACCAGAATTCAAAACTAATGAGAAATTGCTGAAACTTAGGAAAGTATGTTATTTGCAATTATTTGCAATTCTTGGGACTGAACTCAAAGCCCTGTACCTGCTAGTCAAATGTTCAACTACTGAACGGCACCACTCACCATGGTATTTAATATCTACTGATACCCAACACTTTGCATAAGAGAACAAATAGTAAGAGGCAGAGAAGCCAAAGTCCCACTTGTGGGAATCTTACCACCAGCAGGGTAGTGGTGGCTGCAGGTTTCAAGCACTTGAGCTTAGCACAGCCTTGCCTGCCCTCCTTGAAAAGCTCCACCCACCTTCAGAAATGCATGTATAACAGCAGACAACTGTGGGTGAGGGGGCAGGCCAATATGTCATGACATCTTTCAGGAAGTTTTAAAAGAAAGGAAAGCATTCCTTGAGCTTTAGGGAAGTCAGGAAAGAGACATGAGAAGGATCTCGGCCTGTCAGCAGTCACTTTGGGTGACCACTCCCTCACTCCTGTCCTTTCCCCCACATCAGTCTCAGAGCTGGACTGGCCATCTGGAAGCAGGAAGGATGGAGAGGAAGTGAGCTGCTCCTGAATGCTGCCAAGCTGTCCCCAAAATATGCCGTCTTGAGTGGCTGCCTTATTGTGTAAAAAGACATAAAATCCAGATGGTAAGTTTCTGGATTTTAAGTTCCTATAGAGAAGTCACATTTTCCAGCACATCCTAACTCCATTTGGTGTGTGAGTATGATAGCTGAATGTCATTAACAAAGGCTAGGGATGAAAATAAAGACTCAAGACATCACCTTTGATTGGCTCAACTCTACGTTCTTAGATTGACTATGTTGTAACCATCTCTGGGCTGCATCCGGCATTGTGAATTCCTAAAGGGGGATTCACATATGTCAGCACAAGTCTGTACTGACAGAAACATCAAAGTTAATCAAGGGATAGTCTTATCCAAGGAACCACAGACTAAGGACAGAAAAAAAAAAAACCCAAATGATTGACTCAGAAAACAAGTAGATCCTTAGTTGCATCTGACTTGAGTTTGCACGTTAATTACTTTTCTTGGGGCAAAGAAGACAACTGTAGTCTCTGCTCACATAACACCCAATCCTTCTGCTTTCAAACTGTGTCCACCAAGCCTGCAAACGCTGAGCCACCATGCCCTTGCACATGGTCCTGGGATCCTAGACATGCATGCACGTACATAGGTCCTGGAACCCTGACTAGGGGCATGGAAGGAATGAAAAAATGGCAGACACAGATTCAGAGGAACAGAAAAGCTGGAATCCGGTGGCTCGGGCTTTCAGATGGAGAAGTCACAGCACATCCAGAAACCCAGCATGTTATTAAATAGAGTTAAATGGGGAGATGGGGTTTTTACATATGGCTGAACAAGGAGGTGGGGTTATTAAATACAGATAAACAAGGAGGCAGGGTTATTACACAAGGTTACCGGTTTAGCTAATCTCAGCAGGAACAGTCTTCTCTGTAGAAGATTCATCTTTGGGTCATAAATAAAAGAATGGGGAGAGGTGGGCATTTTCTGCACACACTCAACGTTCACTCTCAGTCCAGAAGAAAGTTTCGCCATCCCTCTGAGCCTCACCTGGGGTGGGGGAAGGCTTTGCCAACTGCCCATAGGTATTTTAGGAAGAGATCTTTGTGACTCTGAGGGAGGAAAACAACCTTCACATCAGCCAATCGGGGACCAAGAAAGGAATAAAAATAGGCAGTCTCTGTGGGAGCCTCCAGAGTAGTGCAGTGGGAGCCTCCAGCCCCGTGCAGTGGGAGCCTCTAGCCCAGTGCAGTGGGAGCCTCCAGAGCAGGGCAGTGGGAACCTCCAGACCAGTGCAGTGGGAGCCTCCAGTGCAGTGGGGGCCTCTAGCCCAGTGCAGTGGGAGCCTCCAGCCCAGTGCAGTGGGAGCCTCCAGAGCAGGGCAGTGGGAGCCTCCAGCCCTGTGCAGTGGGAGCCTCCAGAGCAGGGCAGTGGGAGCCTCCAGTGCAGTGGGAGCCTCCAGACCAGTGCAGTGGTTCTCAACCTTCCCAGTGCTGCGGCCCTTAACTACAGTTCCTCATGTTATGGTGACTGCTCCCCCGCCCCCACACACCATAAAATTATTTTGTTGCTACTCTATAACTTTAATTTTGCTACAGTTATAAATTGTAATGTAGATACCTCATATTCGACCCACCCCCAAATGGACCCACAGGGTGAGAAGCACTGCAGCCTGGCACGTGCTGGGGAGAGCAGAGGCCATGATGTGACCTTGTAGGGATAAAAACTATCCCAGAACCAAACTAGAGAAGGAGAATCCTTCCTTGTTAGGTTTAAAACAGGGACAAAGAGTTGAGGTGCCTACCTAACATATCAAAGCAGACCTGAGCACTGGGTTCCTCCTGTATCCCTCAGTCCCTACCTGTTCCATGGTCCTCCAGACTGGCATACCCTATCCACTACCCCCAACATCTCCAGCCCAGGGGCTGGGTTTCCCTCCTGCAGCTATCCTTCCCTATATAATCCAACCATTTTGGTTACCTGGTCCTTTTTCTCTACTCTCTTTGGGCCTCCTGGCTGCTACACCTGGTTCTCCTCTCTCCTGTTTTCCTTCTCCCCCAACCCCATCCTCACATAGCCCTGGTCAGGGTCATGTCCACTCTGGACTCTCCCAGATGTTCCTGCTTCTGGCTATGCTCTCCCACATGCCTATAGTAAACCCTCTCCACCATACACAGGACCAATCTTGTCCTTTCTTTTATTTCTTATTTTCATTCAGTTCTCTCAGCTGTAATGTTATAGAACTGCCTACCTTCCTCCTGGATGCAGGCGGCTGTGTTTGCTTTTTTTCACCAAGAGACAGACAGCCCTGGCTTGCATCTAGCTGCAGGACAAGCTAATGATGACAGACTTAAGTCTGAGGGCTGGCCTTTGATTGTGGGTTACTCACCAACCTCACATGAAGGATGTGTAAGAGCAGAGATGCTGGTCTCAAGAGGATTGGTCTTCGAAGTGGAGACTCCTCTTCAGGGTACAGACCGTATGAACCCCACACTCTGCCACTCAGCCTGCAGAGATGTGGAGCTAGTTGCCAAGGCTTTTGGTGACTTTGCCTTCTAAATCAGATGGACAGACAAGCAGGCAGAAAGAACATCTCTTGTGGTATTGTTCTGTGACTCCAGGGGAGAGATACAGGAAAGTACACTTGCCAGGACAGGTATGCTAAGATCAAAGGAAAGCTGTCCTGAGTGTGGGGCTTCTGCTGTGGGTGTTGGGACAGCAGGTGTACTGGAGCAGCAAATGCAGCTGTCTGCAAACTGACCCATCCTCACTTCATTATCTTAAAGGAAATCAAACAAAATCCAACTGCGATCCCCATTGGATCAGGCTCCCAGGAGACTCAGCCTCAGATACTATTGCAGCTCCCTTACTCACCAGGAGTCTCAGAGTGCCCGGAGATGCTGTAACTGGCAGACAGGAAGATGCTGTAACTGATGGCCTCAGGAGCCTCAGGAGCCTCCTCTGGGTGCACATGGGTACCAGACTCCTGAACTCTGCACTTGTGCAGTCCCAAGGTACAGGAGTCTCACCCTTGGGACCTGTCTTCCACAGTTCCCACGAAGCTCTTTCCTTTGTTCATCTGAAGTCCCACAGACACATGAGAATGCCTAAGGACCTGTCACTCAACAGTCAGGTACCAACGACATGGAAAAATGCATGTGACATCACCTGCTCCTTCCTGGGAGGAACAGCAATCATTTCAGCTGATCATTACATCAAGGGTCTCTTCATCTACCAGATCTCTTTACCCTTGCCTCTCCTGCATTCTTGAGGCCCCGGGTTTACTCCTGAGCATAAGGAAATGACTCAGAAAATGAATTCACCTGGAAGTATTTTTTATTTAATCGGCTCATCCTTGGCAAGTGAAGGAAAGCCGGAGGAGAAAGGAAGAGAATAGGGTTGGGAAAGATGCAGAAGGTCTGGGAAGATGGCTCACTCAGTTTTCATAAACATGAGAGCCCAGGTTTGATTTCCCAGAACCTACATAAAAAAGCCTGACCTAGTGGCTCGCCTGTGAGTCCAGCCCTGCGGAGGTGGAGACTGGAGGATCCCTGAGGTTTGTTAGCCAGGTGGTCTAGCTCAAACAGTGAGTTCTGAGTTCACTAAGGAAACTCTGACTCAGTTAATAAGGTAGAAAACAATTGAAGAAGATGCTGCCAATGTGATGTGAAGGAAACCTCTGGTCTCCACACTTAACACGCACATATGTGCACTTGCATATACATGTGCAACACAAATGCATACACACCCATAAACACACACAAATGCTAATATAAAAGGTCTGCCAAAGACTGGCTCTAGGCAAAGAGATGGTTCCAATGGTGGAGGCTAAAGCCATAAATGCTGAAGAAGAACATAGCTACAGTCCTCTCTGTGTATGCTTGAGAAAGTCGAGTGGCTGTTGACAGACATTCAGTGTTCCAGGATCTCTGCACTGGACCAAGAACTCCTACCTCAACCCTTAGAAGATGCCGCCTGTGCCCATCCTCTGCATCATCCTTCAAAGGTTCCATATGCCAAACCCCTGGCTTCCATTTCAGAGACCACCAAGCCTGCACCAGGGACAGGTGCACGCAGTGGAAGGGTGGCTTCATGGCAGCATTTGGCTGGGCTTTTAGGGCAGAGGGGTCTTCAAACTCAGTCATATGTTGGCATAGGTTGCCTGTCCTCAGTGTTCAGATCCCCTCCACTAAGAAGCTGGGGAGGTTATGAGTGAGCAGACAACTGACCTGGACTTCCTCTGGTGCCTGTGCCCAGGTCTGACTTTTCTAGAGATGCCACAGCCAATAGCTGAGTTTGCAAGGCCCTAGGGCAGGAATCTCCTATCTATGCTTCAGAGCTCTTTGGTGGCCTGGATGTACCTTCTAAGAACTATTCTGACACTCTTAACAAGCGATTCCCTCTCCACCCTCTTAAACAGACATCAGACCTGCACAACAGGGAGTGTCTCACTCCAGGTCCTGCTTCCTCCATTTTCTGTAGATTTCTTCTCAGAGAGCACACACCAGCTAGGGAATCCTCAGCAAACGCAGGCCGAGAGATGAGACCCCAGAACTGCCTCATTCAGCATCAGAGATTCAGAGAAGATCCCTCAGTAGATTGTGGTGTCGAGGAAAGTTCTTGCAGAAGGAGGTGACTAACTGCCAAAGTTCCACAGTGATGTGAACACCTAGGGGAGGATACTAGCAAAAGAGAGCAGCCTTGCTGATGTGATGAACCAGGCATCTGAAAGATGCTGAGACAGAGCAGCTCCCACTAAATTGTGTGTGTGAGTGTGTGTGTGTGTGTGTGTGTGTGTGTGTGTGTGTGTGTGTGTTTTGGTCCTTGGGCACTTACCATCTTTTGTTTGGCAGGGTCTCTCACTGGCTTGGAACTTCACCAGGTAGGCTAGGCTGGCTGGCCAGCAAACTTCCGAAGGACCCACTGCCTCTGCCCCCTGTCATGCCATCATTCGGATGGCAATCACATACCACTGCACCCAGCTTTTGACATGGGCTTTATCTAAATTCAACAACTTTATTGTCTGAGACATACCCTCAGCTTACTACACTGTTTTGAAGCCCTACAGAGGGAGGAGAAACTAAGCCTTCAACCGGAAGGTTAGTGGCCTACACAGGGCCCTTCCTTCATTTAGAGGAAGAGTTAACATGGCTGAGGAACCTGGTAAACCAGTTAGCCTTGCAGTTAGTTTCAAGCATTCTCAAATGCTCAGCCTGGATCCTGACTGAAAAACCTGGGCTCTGAAGTATGGATACAAACATCTGTGTAGCTATGTTGAGCTTTTCCTGAGGAAATGACTCTGTATTCCCCACAGGTGTTTCTGTACCTCAGAGGAGAAAGACTCACCCCTTCTTCCTAGGAAGAGTTAGCATTTCCCCACGCTGGGTGATGCTCCAGAGACTTCGCCTCCACAAGGAACAGGTATCCTGGCCTCTTTGGCTGCCTTCACCTCCTAGAGCCTTGATTGTACTGGATCTACTACTGTACAGCAGGGTTTAGAAGAATTAGCTAAGCCGGTATGAATGGAACCAAGGTCGGCCCTTGGCAATTAGTCAGGATACGTCACATTCAGCACAGTTCTGAATAAAGAAGCCATGGCTTTGGAGCACATTCTTGGAACATCCTGTGAATGTGGGTACAGTCTGGAAATAAAAAAGGGATGAGAGGGGAGGAGAGAGGGGTTGAGGAAGGGCGACCTGAAAACAAAGACAAGGAAGGGGTTGGAGGCTGGAAAAGGAGACAAGGGGCTGGTGGGGAAGAAGATAGAAGGCTCAACACCACCAAAACAGATCAGATTTGAAAATGCTACAGTGAGACCGACTACATTGCAGACTAATTAAAAATTAAGACCAGGTGTGGTGGCACATGCCTTTAATCCCAACACTTTGGAGGCAGAGACAGGTAGATCTTTGTGAGTTCAAGGCCAACCTGGTCTATGAAGTGAATTCCAGGACAGCCAGGAAACTCAAAAAACAAACCAACAGACGGGCGTGGTGGCACATACCTTTAATCCCAGCACTCTGGAGGCAGAAGCAGGCAGATTTCTGAGTTTGAAGCCAGCCTGGTCTATAGAGTGAGTTCCAGGACAGCCAGGGCTACACAGAGAAACCCTGTCTCAACCCCCATCCCCCACCCCCGAAAAAAACAACAAAAGTACTTAAAAATAAATAAAATTTAAAAATGTATTAAGATGAAAGCAAAACCAACAGAAAACTACTCTGTTAAGAGCTCCTGAAGTTGGAGTAAACTTGTTCTTACAGCAGTTGCAATGATAGTCTCCAATCCAAGATGGCTACTGGTGAACCCCTTGTGAAGTCTCTCTCCACTGATCATGGGCTAGCCGTCTAGTAACTACAATTCTGCAGAGTTGAAAAAATGCTACCTCCATGACTACACTGGTTTAATCTTTGTCTATCTGACTCATTCTGTCTTGGCCAAGGAAATCCAGAGAAGCTCACTGGAAACACTGTGTGAAAAAAGTGGACTTGGAAGACCTTCCAGAGGCTCAAGACAAGCCATGACAGCTAGCATAACTGCCAGCCATCGAGTGAGGCTTCTGACAATCTGACCCCATGGAGAGTCCCTGAGCAGAGTCATCTAGCTAAAGAGCTCCTAGCTTGACCCAAGGAAACTGTGAGACAGGGCTAGTCTCTCAGGCCACTAGGTTAGAGGGGATTTGTTCCCCTGCAATCAACAGAAAAGCCAACAGTTCTTGGAAACCTGAAGAGATTGACAATTCATACTGAACAAAGTGAAAATTGATGAGCTTGGAATCAGTTTTCTTTTGTGAAGAGACACTGGGCAGACTAACCATCTATGCTGGTCCTCTACCAAAGAGGAGGCTTTAAAAGGACAGGTTGTGGAGAGGAATCATGGCTGATGTCTCCAGGAAACCATGCAGGAAGCATTTCCCTAGTCTTTGAGTGTATCAACTTAGCAGTTGGGATAGTATCTACATTGAATCCTTGGCCCGAAGGATAAGAGACCATTAAAGCTATCAGCTCCTCTTGATCAAGACAGTAAACAAAGATATATATTGTCTGTGGAATGGAGATAATATCACAATTAAAAATCTAAGAGGGTGCCATGGATGTAGCTCAGAAGGGTGCCTTCCTAGCCTGCAGGAAGCCCTGGGTTTGTTCCCCAGCACCATCTAGGTGTGAGGGTGCATGCCTGTCATCACTCAGAAGGTGGAAGCTGGCAGATCAGAAGGTCAATGAATTCTTCAGCTACATAGAATTTGACTCTAAGTTGGGCTATGTGAGACTCTTGTCTAAAACAGTAACAAAACAAAAGCCAACCCAACAGCGAAACTCTAAACTACCTGAGCATGGTGGCTTGTTTGCAATTCCAACATTTAAGAGGGCGAGTTAGGAGGAACATCTCAAGTTCAAAGTCATTGGCTTCACTGTGAGTTCCAGGCCAGCCTAGGCTACTACCATCTGTCCCACCCCAGAAGACCCTAAGGGATGCAAGGCCAACATCTTCATTGAGTCTGTCAAGGACCACTATTGGAGAATAACTGCAGTTATAAGCTCCTCTGAAGGGTGTGGCCTTGAGCTCAGTGTCAGTGTTGAATGTGGCACTTCAGTCAGAGCAGGCTAACAAGGCCTCCCACACACGGGAAGTGTGTGGACACTGCCTTGATTCATATGCACTTTCCTATTCTAGTTAGAAAAGAGGCTCTGTACCATCTTACTTGATCATAAAACTGGTAACACTGATTTGTTTTTGACACTAGGCTATTTTAAGTATCCTGTTCTCATGGTAAGACAGCCTGAAGAGAGCACTGTGCTCTTCACAGAACAATCACAGGGGCATCTTGTTGATGACATCATGCTGTTCTGACAGAATGCACCAGGAGTGACTAAGCCTGGGAAAGCTTGGTGAGACAAGGGTACTTCACAGAGGGGACAAGACTGCTATAAAGACTCAGGGGTCACCACCTGCCATGAACATGGCAGAATTGTCTCCTCTAAGGTATAAGACATTGCTGCAGGTCCCAGTGGAAGAATAACAGTGCAGCCCTGGGATTTCAGAACAGGATTATGCTGTCTGTAACACACAAGCAAAGCCACTACCAATGGGCACAGAACCCTGGTGGACATAATTTGCTTGACCATGGAGAACAAATTGACCATGCATGAGTCTAAAACTAACTTCTCTGAGCTGGGACCTGTGAATCTTCCAATTCAGTAATCTAGACAAGCTTAGAATGCTATATTGTATGGAATCACCTTGGGGTGTGGGGGTACTGTGTATGTAGCCTTGGCTATCCTATACACCAGGCCAGCCTCAACTCAGAGATCCACCTGCTTCTGCTTCCTTGAGTGCTGGGACTAAACGCATGCACCACCAATACCCAGCTCTGGAATCAATTTTCATCAACAGACAGCCAAGACCCTCAGGCATGCCTGGCATGCCTCCCCCAACAGAGGCCTATATTACGCTGGGGGTCCTTATGTCAGGATGAAGGAAGAAGAGGCCCTAGTGTGGATTGTGATTGACTGGTTTGGTGGCTGCTTGCATAGTGCCATAATAGCACTGCTGCTACACTCAGCAGTGGTCTGGAAACAGTAGGTGGAGACAAATCCACCCAGTAGGTAGAACTGACTGTGATGCATGCGCACCTCTCTCTCCTGTTCAGAGGTAAGAACACAGAGACACACGGGTAGAGGAACACAGGTGGGTAACCAGAAGAGGAATCTGGATTGTCAGAGACAAGATCTGGGTCCCAGACATGTGCATGGCCAAATGAGAGTAGGCCCAAAATGAAAACGTTTGTACCACATTTTGATACCTACCAGAAAGCACCCTCCATGGAGCAGGCACAGAACAACCAAATAGACAAAATGCCTCAGCCAGATGAGCCAGATGCATGATGGGTAACAGAGGAGACCCATTGAAGATGCCAACAACATGGTCCCTATTTGTCATCATACCATGGCTGATCCATCAACACGCTCAACTCGGCGGTAACAACAGCCATCCCCAAGCTCAGATGATGATCTAAACTGTGTCCTCCCGCTTACCTGCCAACGCTTAAGTGAAGTCATTAGGAAAGGCTCTAATCCAGTGTGACTGGCATCCTTGCCAGAAGAGATCTGGGGCCAGACACAGTCAGAGAGAAGACAATGCAACAAGTCAGGAAGAAGACATCATCTCCAAGCCCATGAAAGATGCCTGCACGAGCTCTTCCTTCAAGGCCCTTAGCGGGAACCAGCACCGCTGACACCTTTGCTCTTGGGCTTCTGGCCCGAGGAAACGGGAGCTAGCTAGTTTCTGTTAAGTAGATCATCTCCTCTAGTAATTCATTACCATAGCCCCAGCAAGCTCACAGAGAGAGCCTCTGACATGGTGATATTCCCCAAAGCTACTAGGTGACACTTTCTGCCTTGGAAGTCTGTGTTGGCTAGTTTTATGTCAACTTGACACTAGCTAGAGTCATCACACAAGAGGGAGCCTCCATTGAGAAAATGCCTCCATGAGATCCAGCTGTAAGGCATTTTCTTAATTAGTGATCAGCGTGGGAGGGCCCAGCCCATGGTAATATTGTTCCTGGCTTGGTGGTCCTGGTTCTATAAGAAAGCAGGCTGAGCAAGTCCCAGGGAGCAAGCCAGTAAGAAGTACCGCTCCATGGCCTCTGCATCAACTCCTGTCTCCAGGTTCATGCCCTGTCCTGACTTCTTTCCATGAGGAACTGCTATATGGAGCTGGGAGTGAAATAAACCTGTTCCTCCCCAGGATGCTTTTGGCAGTGGTACTTCATCACAGGCACACCACAAAGATCTGCAGAAGAGATAACTAAAGATGAAAGGAATTGTAAGTGGGTAGAGAACAAGGAGGTAAGAGCTGATCAATGTCTATTGTTGCCCTAATGGATGTAATTGGTCCCTGCTCCCTGTGTGTGTGTGTGTGTGTGTGTGTGTGTGTGTGTCTGTGTGTCTGTGTGTCTGTGTGTCTGTGTGTCTGTGTGTCTGTGTGTCTATGTGTCTGTGTCTGTCTGTGTCTGTCTGTGTGTCTGTGTCTGTCTGTGTCTGTATGTAAGCATGTGAACATGAGAGATGCACCTTGGGTACTGGCTCTCAAACGGTATCTCTCCCTGAATTTTCTATGAGGGTCCTAGGGACCAAACTGGGGTTCTCTGTTGGCATGCCAGGCACTTTACTAGCTGAGCTGTGTCCCCAGCTTGCAATCGGCTCTGACTTCCTTCTAATGTTCACCCACCAACAGAAACCAATGAGGCTGTAGAGGAGCTGAGTGTATATGAAGGAGTGCAGTTGTCAGCCTGAAGTTGGGCCATTGGAAGGCATGGGGATCCACCACTCAGTGTCCCTCTATGAGACAAGCTGCCATGAGAACTGCAATTTGTCAACAGTGTCCAACTATAGCATCTTCATACTCGACCTCAGTGTTCATGCTAAGACCACTCACTCCCCAAACATCTCCCAGCCAAAGACTGATAAGGTCAGAAATTATAAAGATAGGCCATTTTCTAGCTAGTATGGACCACTTCCGGGGCAAGCCCCTGAAGGAGGTGTTGGTAGGTTCTCAGATCTGCATTGCAGTCTGAAACTCTTCCTGCAACCGTCTTCTCTTCTCCTTCTTCCTTCCATGAAGTCTGAAGCGACTACTTAACTAGCTCCAGCCTCTTGACCTCTTCATCTTTCCCAGAAGTCACAGCCAATAAATCTCTGGCACCTTCTTGGCATCTGCTTTTTTCCAGGAGTCTGACTCAACAGGCCAGCCATCCACATCGGAATGAACAAGGACCCTAGAGCTTGCACAGCCTCGAAGGAGAAAGAATTAAAACAGAGGGTCAGAAGTATACTTCATGAAAAACAAACAAACAAACAAACAAACAAGGACAGTGAGCTTTCTGTAGGTATGCTGGAAAGAGATGAGTACCCTAAAACAGAACAGAGGAAGAGGTCACAGAACAGGCTCCTTTGTCGCCATCTCACCATCTCGAGACCCCTGAATAATGATCAGTCTTGGGCTGAGCTCTTAGATAATTCGATTCCTTCTTTAAAGAGACCCTGGGTTAAAGAGCCTTGTAGATTCTTGTGACTTAAAATAATGTGGAGATGCTTAAGATCCTCCAATTTATATGGCCAGTCATCAAAACTGAAAGCTCTATGCTACCCCAGATACAATCGAGAAAGAAAAGACAACCCCCAGAACAGGAAGAAATGCTTGGGACTCCAGTATCATCTAAGGACTTCCATCAAGCGTACATGAGAAACCTTCGCTACTCAATCCTAAACAGACACGCAACCCAAGGGAGAAAAACAGACAAGTAATTCAGATAGCTATTTCCTCCGAAGTAGAGATACATGTGACCATCAAGAAAAATAAGAAATGTTCAAAATCCTTACTCACTGGGGAAAAGCAACCAAAACCACACTAAGATGTCCACTTCCCATTCTCTAGCTTTGGAATGTATGGTAAAAAACCCTGTTGGTTCCCCAGAAGAAACTGGAACGCTTATGTGTTGATGAGACCATGAAATGACACGGCTGTTAAGTGGCTGGCTCTTCCTGAGAGTGTCACAGTGCCTATGACCCGACATCCCTCTCCTAAGAGAACAAAACACACGCACACTCTCGCAGTAACTTGTTCTCGAGCGTTCACAGCAGCTTGGACTGCAAATACCCTGAAGGACCACTGGGTAGTGAACAGAAGAACCAGATGCAGAGGAATACTACTCAGCCACAGGAAGGGATGCATTGCTGATGGCCATCAGTGGACTTTAAGAACATTGTGCACTGGGATGACAGGCTGACCAATGTACCTGCCTAGCATTTATGCGGGTACTGGGGATCTGAACACCAGTCCTCACATTCTCCCTATCCACTGAGCCAGCTCCCTGGCCCCTACCATCGCTTTCTTAGGGGTCAAACTTTATTCCCCCAAACTTAATGCATTTCATTTCTAATCTAAAGTGCCCCTGATTGTGACTGAATGTGACGTCAGAGGCCATCAGGGTGGCCCCTAAAGCTATCTGAATGGTGTCTTTAGAAGATACCAAGGGACACAAAGAAGACATATGACGTGCACATGGGAAAAAAAATAATGCAAGGACATGCAAGAAGGCTGTCGTTAAAAAAATCAAGGACAGGGCTGGGAACTAGCTCAGGAGGTAAAAGCACTTGATGCCAAACCAGATGACCTGAGTTGGATTCCTGGTCCCCACATGGTAGAAGGACAGAACCAAGCTGTTCTCTGACCCTCATAAGCACGTGTGCGCATGCACAGACACATCAATAGATGTAAAAAAAAAACAAAAAGGAGGTGGGGATATGTCTCAATGATAGAATGCTTGTCTAGCATGCTCACAGCTCCAGGCTCCTCCCCCTGCACTACGGGGAGGGGGGGTGAGGAAACAACAAACTTGAGAGGAAGAAAAGCCAAACGCCAAGAAGGCCTGCATCTGGCCATCTATCCACTGCTGAGCCAGCCACCCAGTTTGTGCTGGTCACTATAGCAACCTGAACTGACAGTCCTATCCACACACACACACACCCGAGCCTTTCTTCTAATTCCCTATGTATCCAAAGCTGTCCTTGAACTCCTCATCCTCCTGCCTCAGCTCCCAAGCATTGGGACTCCACGGGTGCACACCACCGTGCCCGGCCTCAGCAATGCCATTGCTCTCCGTAGGCCATCCATCGCCCCTGCTCTCTGACCTCACCCCACCCGGCGCAGGATGCTACACAGCTCCAGGGGACATCCAAGCTTCTTTATCCCCTCCTCCCAGTCCAGGTCCCTCTGTTGGGGCCACTCTGGAGGTTCCTGGCATTGCTGTATGGCTTTGTCCCCCTGCTAAAACACTTCTCTCCCACACATCCGGTGGCTCACTTCCTCACCCTGCAGCTTGGTGTTCAAAAGTTGTCCCTCCCTGAGGGGACATGCCCCGGGGACTCTATTTAAAATGATCTGGGCTATTCTCTGTGCCAGGGGATGCCCTGTCATCTTTCTTTCAAGCACTTCTCCTCTCCCACATAGAGTTGTTAAGGATTGCATTGCTTGTATATTGTTTCTGTCCCAATCCTCCCTCACCCTCCATACCCTATACCCTCACCCCTCCACCCTTACCCTCCCCACACCCCTCCCCATCCCCTGCTAGAGAGTCTGCTCCATGAAGACAGATACTTGACGTCCTCTTGGCCATCTATCTCCTTGTGCCTAGGGCAGTGCCCAACCTTTGGCTGAAGCTCAATAAGCTGACCTTTCATTAATACAGGAAAGGGGAAAAGAGCTGAGCGTCATCCAGGTTGTCTTTAATACTGAGCACCTCTGTTTCTTGAGAAAAAAAGAAAATCTCAGAACTAAATCTGTTTGCCGCCTTTGGTAGGCATACTAGGGAATTTATGCACAAATATTCTGTTTATTCTGTTAGTTTCACTTCCTTTGTTTCTATTCCTTTTCCTGGGACGGTCTACATTTCTGTTAGCCATCTTAGCTTTCTTAAATGTTATTGAAAAAGGTGAAAATTATGGGGGGAGGGGTGGTTCTGCCCTTCCGTGGCTGTTTGCCACGGTAGAGGGTGGGGGTAAGAAAAAGACACTGTACAAATCCATAGCCCATCTTGTTAAGTGAACACAGATTTCTCTTGTCTCAGAAGGTCCCCAGGGGAATTCTGAAGCTCTACAAATTGTCCCAGGGATCACTAGCTGCAGAGGAGGTCCTCACGGTCACAGGGCATGGAGAAGCAGTAGGGAAGCAGCTGCGGCCTCTTAGCCTTTAATATGTTGGGCCAAAGTTGAAGGGAGTGCTTTAAAATTTGCCTGCCCTGAAGGGCACAGGGAAGGTTTCTGGGTTAACTGCCTGGATGCCAGGAACCGCAGGAACAGAGCTGGCATTGTCCCCGCAGGCTGGGTCCCTAGAGAACGGCTCGGTTCTTCCCTCCACACAGAAGGTTCCAGAGGACTAAAAGCAAAGCCACACTGAGCTACCTCACAGACTATACCGTCTGCTCCCTCAGAGCTTGGAATCTGGGGGGTCAAGTCAGGGGTCCTTAGGGATGGCAGCTTCCTACAGCATAGGCACAGGTCCAGACTGCCACGGGAATTGGGAAGCCAAGCGGGCAAAGGGACTAAAGGCTTAGCTGCTTTGCTGCAAGGAAGAGGGCACTAGCTCCGACCAGTCTCTCCACGAAGACCTTTGTTAGTCTCCTCACACGCTCGGTTCAGCCTCGAGGCTGGGTGAACACCCAGGTGAGGAACCCTGTGTTTTTCCACCACCGTTTCTTGGCTTCGGACTCAAGATGGCCTCACATAACATCACGTTCCTGCTGTCTTTGCTTCTTTGTCTTACGTTGGCTGACACTTAGCTTGGCTCCTGAAGAGCGGTTGCGTCTGGGAAAAAAAAAAAAAAAAAGATGGACGGTCTCCGAGGGAGAACCCTGAGCTTCGAGCCACAGCTCTCCACGTGTCACAGTGCGTCAGGATCAGATCTGAAGTGATTGCCAAGCGGCACCTCTGCCGAAGGTCGCCTGTTTAGAATGAAGCAGCTGGGGTGGCAGGGTGGAGCTCGGCTGTAGAACACTTCTTGATTTCGCATCCTTCATCCCTCCCCTTGGTTTCTATTCCTTTTCTCCAGGATGGCTACATCTCTGTGGGCTGCTGCCGTTTTTTGAAATGTTATGAAGAAATGTTAAAAGGCATGTCTAGGTGTTCTGCCTGTCTATGGCTGCTTGTTCTCTGGTTTCCACGCATGCAGAAAGCTCTGAGTGTGGCGTCCATATCTATAATCCTATCACATGGGGAGGTTAGATCAGAAGAAGGATAGGAGCTACCCTGAGATAGAGACCATTGTCTTAAAAAAATAATAATAATTAAGTAAGGCTGCCTACCCTCTAGAGCTCTTTGTTTAGTAACCCTAGGGTGTGGTCAAGGACCCTGCATCTCTAACAACTACTATAGGTGCCTGGATAAGACCATACTATGTGAAATTAGTCTATAGTCCTGGCTAACAGTATTGATAGATAGTAAAACGACATGTGTTACTCTTGCGATGTTGGGCAGCAGAAGTGAGCTGTGACTCTCAGGGGAGGGGGTGGGGGAGTTACTTGAGGCAAATAATCACCCCTACCTGTGACGTGTTGCCAAGCTGGGTGTGTCAGTAGCTTAGGTACAAATACATTTTTGACTAATAATCTTCAGTTTGCAAAGAGATTATGAGGTTATGCCCTATTGTAAAGCGGGGTGCCGTGGCATCAAGCGTTTGGGTAGCACCACATGCTTGCCGATCCAGAGTGCACTGCCCTGAGTGTGCTCTAATTTCCCAGGGAAATCTGACACACATAACTGCTGCTCTACTGCTGCAGTCTTTATTTCATTGAGAAAAAAAAAAAAAAAAGACATTCAGCTCAACTTTTGCTTTTGACGGTCTCCTTCTTGGATTCTTATCATCACTGCCTGGACACCCACTCGCACATCCTAGTGCAGAAACCCTGGGGAAACCCTCCTTATATACGGCTGAGGAAAAGGTTCAGCAGACAGAGCTGACTGTACATTATCTAACTCAGTTGATGAGCTCTAGGATCAGTAAATACAGTGGAGCGTGATTAAGGAAGACACTGGACATCAATCTCCAGCCTGGTATCTATCCACACATGTGCTCACTCACATGTGAATACATACATGTATACCCAACATACACAAACACTCTCCCAAAACAAAGCCCCTCGTGGTGGTCCAGCAACGAAGAAAGGCTCACAGCAATGGAGAGTGTACTTTTCATCACTTTATAGAGCCCTCTCCTTCCCTTGCACAGGGAGGAATTCCAAGTGAAAGTAGCCAGCCGCTTCCTCCTGCCTCCTGCCCCGCCCCCCGCCCGGGGGGGGGGGGGTCTGCTTTTAGTTAATCATGAAGAAGTAATGCATTTGGCATTTGGTGGCAGCTGTATCTTCGAGCCACCCCAGGAGCCACCGTGGCGGCCATGCATTCTGTGCAGCAACATCCTGCCAACCAGATGGGCCCCTCCTTGCCAGGTGCCACACTGCTGCAGCGGCCTGGGATAGAGCACACTCTGGCAGAGGAGCTGTCTGCGCCAGGAGCCTGATATAAGCAAGCCGCAGGAACAAGCACAAGATTAGACGGCACACAGTCATCCCCGCAGGCAAATTAGGGCCCATCCAAGCGCAGGATCTGTGGTCACACTTGCCTGTGGCGCATCCCACAACTAACAAGAGTCAGAGTGGCCTGCCAGACAACCTCGCCTTTGAGCGCCAAGCTCCCTGAAAGGAGCCTTCTCCTCCAGGGCATCCATTCCTCCCCGCAGACAGCAAACACTCCCACTGCAGGGCCTTCCCATAGCCTGTCTAGATGCTCAAGAGATTTGTCCCCCACTTCCAGGCACCCTTAGCACCATCACCATTTTCTCCTCCTCAATGGCAGTCTCAAGCAGGTTCTACCCTTCTTATCCCCTGGGTCCTAGTAACACCCGCTCACAGCCCCGCTCCCCTCTGGTCTTTCAGACCGCTGCTTCCATAGTGCCTAGGAGCCCACGAAAGGACAGCTGAGTGCTTTGTGTTTTGCTTCAGCCCCTGGTCCAGCACAGAGCCTTGAGATTCGTGTGTGTGCGCGGAACAACTAACTTCACACCCTTGGGTGTCTTCAGGCGAATGACTCTAAGATGTTAGCATAGAGGATGAGGGCTTGCTCTCCTATTTCACCTCCTGGCAGAAGTGTGAACAGATCCAATACCAACATGGCATTATCACCAGTAAACATGCAGGAAGGTGTCCTTGACTAGGGAGTAGAGGTTCTATCTAGACTTTGAGTCTACTATAACCTCATGGGGATGGAGAACAGCCGTGGAAACAGAGATCACAGGCTCACTCTGTAATCCCAACACTCCAGAGCCTGAGGCAGGAGGATTGTTGGGAGTTCAAGGCCAGCCTGGATTATGCAGCAAAATCTTTTTTTTAATAAAATAAATAAATAAATAAATAAATAATTTTAGCTGAAATTGGTGATACAGGCTTATGATACCAACACTTGGGAGGCAGAGGCAGGGACATCACTGCCAGTTCCAGGTGAGCCTGAGCTATAGAACAACACCCTGTCTCAAATATATAAAAATGGTATGTGTCCAAGGTGGGGTCAGGGTGGAACACACCTATAAATTCAACTGTTAGAACGCTGGGTCAGAAGGATACAATCAAGGGCAGTTTGAGCTATGTATGGAGACCCTGGCTCCTAAACAATAACAAAATCCAAATACTAGACAACAGAACCTTGAGATCACTGGACCCAGGGCTAAGATCCCAGAATGCCTCGAGGTCTGAGAATTGGATTCTTTAAGCTACTGGTGGCTGGACGCTAATACTGCTGCTCTCAGGAGCACACTTTGAGTGACTTGACTCTACACCGCAAGGGTGAGGTCTACTTAAACCCTCAAAGTCTATCACTTGGGGATCTACCGAAGACAAGTGGCCGGCTCCTCACAAGCCCCTCCCTATTCAGATATTCATGGCTGAGTTGAGGGTGCCCCCTTGTGGTGACTGTGAAAACAATCTGCTCTTTAATGTGCTTGCCTTTCCCCCTTAACAAGGTAAACCAACCTTGAAATTGTATCTGCCTGACAAAAGAACCAGGAAACTGGAGATGCCCACCACTGACAAGGATCTGGCCCATATGCAGAAGATGGGCTAGGTGCCCATTTGATGTGTGTTGGGTGACATATTAATGACACTACAGCTTTGATAATATTCTTGCCCAGTGAGAAGTCTTTAAGACTTACTATGCTTCATCATTCAGATTTTACAGGAATTAAAACCGAGACAGGGCTGGTAAGATGGCTCAGTGGGCAACGGCACTTGCCACCGAGCTTGGCAACCTGAGTGTAGTTCCTGGAAGGAGAGAACTGACTCCTACCAGTTGTCCTCTGACCTCCATACATGGGCTATGGCATGTAGATGCCGCCTTCCTCCAACAAGAATAAATAAATGTAATTTTTAAAATCAAGATGGAAGCCGGGCGTGGTGGCGCACGCCTTTAATTCCAACACTTGGGAGGCAGAGGCAGGCAGATTTCTGAGTTCGAGGCCAGCCTGGTCTACAGGATGAGTTCCAGGACAGCCAGGGCTATACAGAGAAACCCTGTCTCGAAAAACCAAAAAAAAAAGGGGGGGGCTGGTGAGATGGCTCAGCGGGTAAGAGCACCCGACTGCTCTTCCGAAGGTGATAAGTTCAAATCCCAGCAACCATATGGTGGCTCACAACCATCCTTAATGAGATCTGGCGCCCTCTTCTGGAATGCCTAAAGACAGCTACAGTGTACTTACATATAATAAATAAAATAAATCTTAAAAAAAAAAAAAAAAACCAAGATGGATTCTATGGTCAGCTTAAGAAAAGAGCAGTAATGAGCACGAATCTTTACAAGATGCTCCCTGCGAGCCGTGCTCGGAGCTCAGCATTGGACATGGACGACTTCTCTTCATAGGTCCATCAGGGAGACAGGCAGCAACCGCCCTGCTAGTGTCCAGATTAAAGAGTCCCAAGTTTAAGAGGTTTGCCTAAGATTTCCCAGATAACAATGGGCAGCGATGTGGGAGGGACGGCAGGAGAGGGACTGGGGGGAAGGAAGGGGGAGGGGTGGGAACGTGCATTTGCTGCAATCTATTGTTCATTATTATTTATTACTAATTATTATCCCTTGCTCATAATTATTCATTACAGTCATAAGGTAGATGGAATCAACTCAGCCTTTAAAAGGAAGGGAATTCTGCCGCCATGTGCTGCCACACGGGTGAACTTTGAGGACATCATGTTAAGAGAAATAAGCCAGACAGAGAAGGGTAAATACTGCTCCGGTCCACTTTGCTGACCACCCAGAGGGATCAAAGGAGAACGTGGCTGCCTGGAGCTAAGGGGCTAGGAGGGCTGGCAGTCACTGTCTGCAGGGAGGGAGCTCGACACCCGGTGAAAGATTTCTGGAGATGAATGACAGCAATGGTTGCACAATCGTGTGAACATATGCTTAAAAACAGTTAAACTGTAAACTCTGTCATATATATTTCATCATCACTAAACTCACCCATCTACCAGCGGACTCCAAAGTGAGTCATGTGGGGTTCTCCCAGATCCTTCAGCCCCATTCTAGTGTGCAAACTGAAGCCCCCCGCCCCCACTGAGAGTGAGTCTTTAGTGCAGTGGTTCTCAACCATGCCACTAAAAAAAAAAAAAAAAAAAAAAAAAAACCAAGATGGATTCTATGGTCAGCTTAAGAAAAGAACAGTAATGAGCACGAATCTTTACAAGATGCTCCCTGCGAGCCGTGCTCGGAGTTCAGCATTGGACATGGACGACTTCTCTTCATAGGTCCATCAGGGAGACAGGCACCAACACTGCGACCCTTTAATACAGCTCCCCATCTTGTGGTGACTCCACAACCATAAGATTTTTTGTTGTTGTTGCAACTTCATAACTGTAATTTTGCTACTGTTATGAATTATAATGCCAATATACTGACAGGCAAACCCCAAAGGGGTCACAACCCACAGGTTGAGTTTAAAACTACTACTTTAAAGGAGCCAGGAGCCCCCCCCCAAGGACTACAGGCTGTACAACCTGACTTTCTAATTTCAAGGACTCTCGGTAGACCCCAGGGGAGGGGGGGAGAACACCCTGTCGTTGGCTAACTGCCCCCACCCCATGAGACAGTACCACATCCTGTTTCTGTTGAAAATGTTATCTCCTAGATCCCCACTGGCTCCTTTGCAGGCATGGGAGGTCCTGGCATTGCACCCTGGGACCAAGGGGGCAGAGGGAGTGGAGAACCAGCCCTCAGTCTATGCTTCCCTTTCCTGGAAACTTCCTCCATCAGTCCTTGGGAGAAGAAGCCATTGTGACCACAGAAGACAACATTTGAAATATCTATAATTAAGAAGAGAGACAGGATGGGTCTTCTAGGATGAGAACACGCAAGGAAGAAATAAATTACATTTTCATGTTCCTCCAGCTTGACTCCCAAGCCAAACAGACGTTATTTTTATCAAATACTTTGTATGCTGTGATACACTTTGCCAACTTTCTATTATTAGATATGTCAGGGAAAAACTGAGCTTGGTTTTTCTCGGAGTCACTCTTCCCTCCCCGTTTTGCCTGGCTGGGGGAGGGTGTGATGATTTCGGAGGGGACCTTGACCTAGCAATTAAAGGGGGTGGGGGCTGAGCACTCCCCTCGGTGCCAAAACTTCCTAGAAATGGATTCTCCCTCCTATGAAATTATATCAATCATGGTACCACCCCAGATGCCATAGCTGTGGGACAGGAAAAAGCAGGCATTCTAGAGTATTTACAACAGTGTCCCCAACCCCATTTCCTGCGAGGGAGGGCTTAGTCTCCTCCAGCCAAATTCTGGTACATTTTCCCCTACAGAATATGGAAACTTGGGAAGGGATCTTTGAAAGATGCCATTCTGTGGGTGGGATGGCTTGAGGGTAGGCTCTTTTCTGAAGGAAGAAGTCGAGGTCAGAAGGCCAGGGGCAGGGTAAGGGAGGCAGAGCCGGGGGTGCTGAATTAATGGGTGGGAATTTCAGAGACAGATTCAGGAGGCGGAATAGATGCTAGGCTATCATTAGGAGGGCTTGGGGGAGAGACAAGAGAAGAGGATTTTTCAGAAATGCTGCTGGTGTTATGAATGGAATCCACCCCCTGGCCCTTTGGCATTTTAAAGAGATTTCAGTAAAGACATAAATTAACTTTAAAGCTATGCTTTGCATGGGGGCAGGGAGGCTGGTGTTTACTCAAGACATCCCCAACTACCAGGGGGGCTAGAATTTAATAGGAAGATATCTTACTTGCCCACATTTCCCCTGCAACTTAGTTTATAGTTCACATATTTTATTTATTTTATTTTATTTTTTTATTTGAGACATGGTTTTTCCAGTGTAGCCCCGGCTGTCCTAGAACTTGCTTTGTAGACCAGACTGGTCTCAGGCCTCTGTCTCCCAAGTACTTGGACTAAAGGCCCAGATGGTTCTCATATTTTAAGTTGGAGCCTTGGGTGGGTATGGACCCAAGTGTTTTTCTGGTTTCTTTTGGTTGTTTAATTATGGGTTCGAGAGAGGGTCTCACTGTATCACCCAGGTTGGCCTTGAACACAGTATCCTCTTTCTGTCTGCTAAGTGCTGGCTCTATAGGTGTGGACCATCATACCTGACCTGAGAGGGGCTTTTGTTGTTGTTTTCATTTTCACCAGCATTGATTTGGGGGTGTTGCCTTTTAAAAGCCTGTGTGTCCTTTTCTGTTTCTTGTACTTCCAAGCTGGCAATACAAGGCCCTCATGCCCACCAGGTCCACTCCTAACCTGGACAGCCACAGCTGCCACAAGTACAGCTGCGTGTGTGCCTATGGCTGCATCTGGATTTATGTCACCTACGATCTGGTTATAAAAGACTGAAGACTTCAGACCCGTATTCCTACATGCCAGCAGCAATGAGAAAAGCCGAAAAAATAGTAGTAATAATAACTGAAAATGAAATCTTCCCGAAAGCAGAGAGGTGACAAAGGACCATCAGACTAGGATCTCCATCAGACTAGGATCTCCATCAGACTAGGGTCTCCATCAGACTAGGATCTCCGTCAGACTAGGATCTGGGGAGTTCTAGCATCCAGGGAGGCAAACTCAGCCGGTGGGATGTCTACCCCTTCTGGAACAAACAAACAAACAAACCGGAAGTGATAGGTCAGGCAACTCAGCAACTCAGCAGCTCGGGAGCTCAGCAGCTCGGGAGCTCAGCAGCTCGGGAGCTCAGCAGCTCAGCATGCCTCCATGGAGCAAAGCAGGAAGACAGTGTCCACCAAACGATGGAGGGGCTGTACTCCCTCCGTCTTGGGCCAGGACCATCAAAGGACTGTACCTCAGGGCTAGATGGATTGAAAGCAGATGGGCTTTGCAGAGCCTCAGCCAACATCCAATTAACTTAATTTGTCAAATTAGAATGAGGTGATCCCAGCCCGCTAGGGCTCCCAGGTGCCTTGCAGAAGCAATGTAAATACTCCCCGGAGAACACAATCACATCCTATAACATCCTCTCATTACTTCTACTAACAATTTTCACATACGATTTCAGCATACATAAAAATAACCAAGGACACATGGAAATAAAACAGCACCATTCAGCAGAAACAGCTTAAATAGGAAAAAGTCCCAGAGAACTGCAGTGTTTTTGAAGTTAGCAGAAAAGATTTTAAAAATAACTATGAATGGGTTAGTGAGATGGTTCAGTGAATACGGATGCTTACCACCCTAACTATGAATGGGTGGTGAGATGGTTCAGTAAGGATGCTTACCGCCATAACTATGAATGGGTTAGTGAGATGGTTTGGGGAGTAAGGATGCTTACCGCCCTAACTATGAATGGGTTAGTGAGATGGTTCAGTAAGGATGCTTACCGCCATGCCCTGATGACTTGAGTTCGATTCCTGGAACCCACATGGTGGACGGACCTAACTGACTTCCTCAAGTTATCCTCTGACTTCCAATACATGCTTAGTGGCATGCATGTGCCCACACAGATACACAGACATAAACACTCACACAATAATAAAGAAATGTAAAGAACTTCATATTAAGCTTACTAAATGAGACAAAATACAAGATAAGAAATAGAGAACTGAAAACTTATAAAAAAGATAGTTTGTTAGACTAACCAAATGGAAATTTAGAACTGAAAAATATACCCGCGAAACTTTCACTGGGTGTGATGGCAGAGGAAGACGGGTCTCTGTGATTTTTAAGGTCAGCACGTTCCATGCCAGCCAGGGCTACATAGAGAGACCCCGTCTCAAAAAACCAGCAACAATAAAACAGAGAAACTGAACGCAGGTGGTTAACAGATGAAACCTAGCTAAAGGGAGACTTGGTAAACTAGGAAGGAGGTGTAGGTCAAAAGAAAACATCATGAGAAAACACGGACTAATAACATGACATAAACCTGCTAAAGGAAAGAAAAGACGTGTGAACGATGAAAGGGAAATGGGGGAGAACAAGGTAGCAGCAATAGGAGGAGAGAAAATGGCTGAGATGCTTCCAATAGTGACCAAAGCATCCTGGGACAATTCTGGAAGCCCAGGGTGCCAGAGGCACGACACATTTTTTTTTTCAAAGCCACATTTAAGGACATTATAGCCAAGTAGATAAAACAAAAGAGAAATAGAAAAAAGGAGTTACAGATAGCTACCCTTGCTTTAACGGACAGAAACCAGGAAAGTAGATATTAGTGAGATTTAAACAACTCAGGTGACAAAAGAAACTAGCTATCACCTAGAATTCTAACCCCCAGTGAGAAGAGGCTCTAATAATTTAAAAGAAGTTAATTTAGTTTCAGGAACTTTCACTAGCACAAAACCTAAAGGGTGTTCTCTGTGGAAAAGCAGAATGGTTGAAGATGACATGTTAAAGAAATGAAGTACAGAGATACAACTTAACAATGTCTGCTGGGGTCAAAGAAACGTGAAAATATCATCTAAAACTAGGAGAACAGAGGCAGGAGGATTGCCTTATACATCAAAACATTGTCAAAAACAAAGAAAATAAATAAACAGATAAATAAATAATAAGATGGGGATTTAAAAACGGGAGTCTTATGCTTATGCTTGTAATCTAGAGTATGCTACTCCAGAAACTGAGGCAGGAGGACCGTAACTTTGACTCCAGCTTGGACACTTTAGAAAGACTTGGTCTCAAAGTAAATTAAATCGGCTAAGGATAGATATAGCTGAGTGGTAGAGCACTTGTTTACCATGTGTGAAGCTCTGGGTGTAATTCTCAGTTCCAAGGGGAGTACATTAGGTTTAAGTCTAGGAAGGTTGGCTATTACATTAAATATAAAGGAATGAATTGCTTTAATTAAAAGTCAATTATAGATCTAGCTAAAACTCTACGCACTGTTCATAAAAGATATCTGAAACTTTGTATTAAAATGAAATGACAGAGTGGTCATATAAATGCTAATAAAAGTTATAAGAAAGTGAATAGGACTTACAGTACTGTTGGAGAAAGCAGAATTTTCGGGCAAAAGCAATATGTTGATAATGGGAAACACATGATGATAAAAGATTTTAATTCCCACTGGTTATAAAATTTGCACACACCATATAATACAGCTTCAAATATATAAAGGTGACACTGTCAGAGACCACATGAAGCAAGCAGATAAACGAGTGGGGAGATAGGCATTATTTGAACATGCTTTATTCTGTGGACCCAACAATTACAGAACTCAGGTTCTTCAAATGTTTATGGCATTGCCACCCTGCAAGAAAACAATAGCCCTGAAATCGCTTACCTCGTTTTCTGTACAGTATCTCCACGTATGTGACTTTCTTTGTCCACAGAAACGTGAGAAGTAACTTCCAGTGTGTTGGCAAGCATCTTTCCCCTCTCCCCAATAGCATGGCCTTGGAGCTGCTTCTGTCCACATACCTGAGTGAGGATGGTGTGGAGGTGGTCTTCCCAGCCAACTGCAAAAGGATGGATACTGGCGAATGTATCAGGCAGAGGCAGTTATCTAGAGGAACACAATCATTAGAATGGACACACACACATTTGTGTGTGTGTGTGTGTGTGTGTGTGTGTGTGTGTGTGTAGAATAAAATGGGAGTTTATTAGATTTGGTTTATACAATAGGCCTGGGTAGTCCAGCAATGGCCATCTACATGCTGGAGTACTGGAGAGACAGGGACCCCATAGCTGCACCCACGAAGCTGACTCCACAGTCACAATCCGACACTGAAGGCATGGGCAGTCCCTGGAGAGTTGCTGATGTTAAATACGCACTAGAAGGCTAGAGAAGCTGGAGTCTCTTAGCGGAGGCCTGCACAGCATCCCCAGATGCACTTTCTCAGGAAGCAGTAAAGGTGGCACCTGACCCTGATTCTGCCTTCCACCTCTTTGCATCTGGGCTGCCAGGGAGATTGTATTACCCCACACTGAGGGAAGGTCTTCCGGCCCTGAGTGACTGCTCTCTGGAAACACACTGACAGACACACCTAGAGGTGTGTTTCTATCCTGCTTCCAAGTCTCTCAAGTTAACAATCAAGATTCCCCAGCCTTCGTTACTTCAAGTCTCTAGGAGAGTATTTATAACCGTAGCATATCCTAGTCTTTCCTGAGTTAGAACTGGGGGCATCAGGATGAGAATCTAGCCTCAGGTTGGAAGATGGGGTGGGATTAGGTGGAAAGCCATCACGAGTGACCTAGCTGGATTTGCTTGATTCTCATGCCCTCTAGAGGTAGCCACGATAAGGAATTTGGTGAGAATTTCTCCAAAGTCAGATGCATATGCAAAGGCTTTTGGTTGGTGTTTTATCACAGAACAAGAAACCAAACAGGATAGTCCTTTTTTCTTACCTGTCTGGAAGCCCTTTCTAGACAGCGCTTTCCCCTCCATTTGTTCCAGATTCTTGGAGCATTATTCTTGCTTTAAAGTTCATGTCTCTAAAGCCACCTTTTCTCATTTCACCAAGGATGAGCCTGGCTCCTGGGGCCAATGCCCATTGTGCATTCTTACCTCACTAAATGTCCTTTTTGCTAGTACTTAACCAACCTGAATTCTTGTGGCTTATTTAAGTAATTACTAATCTGCTTCCTTTGCTCGGCACCCTATAGGAATCCATGACAAAGGTTTCAGCACATAACCATTTGGGTTTTACTGAATGTTTTTGTATTCCGTATCTAAAGCCTGACTTGGTGAATGAATTGTGACCTGCTATCGGGCAGCAATAGACAGCCCTGGCGAGCAGCAATCTTCATGAACTTTTGCTGTTTCCGAAACAATTCTAAAAACGCCACCTATACATTAAAATTGGTATGTTAAGGGCCATCTGTACAACCCCTTCAAGGCTCGGAGAATGTGACAGAAGAGGAGGCTGCAAAAATGTCAGTCAGAGCCAGAAGACAGGGGGGAGAAGTGCTATAGAATAAATTCTTTCCACTCTGTCGTGTATGTCACACCCATGGGCCAGCAGCAAGCAGCTGGGGTTGCCGTATTGGACATGCACAAGATTGGGCTTGACAGCATTCTGACATGCATGGGGAGGAGCCCATGAACCCCCACCCTTCCCTGAGGAACCATTAGTGGTTAATGGCTACTGGAGGAAGGGAGAGTTTCTTTAGTGGTATAGCTAATGGTAAGTTGTTCCTGTTCTCAAAATCCCTCACTCATGTCCACATAAGCAACCATAACGACACTTAGTCAGGAACACATTACAACCCCTGGAAATAGAAAGTGATCTGATTGGGAATAAAGGGGGTTCAGCAAGAGGAGGAAAGGAGCAAAAAAGGCAATGGAGGTTGTCGCAACCCCAATCTCTGACCAGCAGAGAGTGGGAATAAACGACACGGACTCCAAAGCAGGTCTCACGCAGCTGCAGCCGCTTCTCTTTATTTGGAGGTCTCTCCCTGTTTCCCCAGCTTTCTCCTTCTTTGTCCTTCTTCATCAATCATCCATCATTAGTTAGTTAGTTCATTCTTTATTTGGACTGCCCACAATTTATCCTCTTCCATTCACTCACGTCACCTCACACCACCCAATCATAGATGCACACGCCCAAGGCAGCATGCAGGATTGGCTGATAGAATGGTATCGAGAGGCATTACGCTATCTCTCCAGTGAGTTACATGTACTGCTTTTACTGCGCATGAATGAGACTGGGATAAATAAGCGAAGGTTACGGAGCTTGGCATAGAGCCAGGGCGCCATCTTTGGCTCATGCGGCCACGTCTGCTCCCCACAGAGGTGACTTTGATCAAAATACCTTACATTCATATACAAAATTCTCAAAAAAAAAAATTAGTAAAAGGGTTTTCAACTCTACAAATTCAAGGTCTAAGTAGGCTACAAAGCAAGTTCAAGTCTAGCCTGGGCAACAAAGCAAGACCCAGGCTCAAAATAAAAAGTTAAAAAAAAAAAAAAAAAAAAAAAAAAAAAAAAAAAAAAAAAAAAAAAAAAAAAAAAAAAAAAAAAAAAAAAAAAAAGCTTGGGCTAGACTTCAGTGGTGGAATGCTTGCCCAGGGTGGATAAAACTCCAGGGTCAATTCCCAGGACAGCTCCAAACAAAAATCTAAGAATCACAAGAAAAGTTGAACCTCTCAAGTCTTTTTCACACACAGAGTTTTTTTTAAATGTTATGTTAAGTACATGGGGCTTGGAGATGATAATTTCCAGCAAGTCAGAAATACTGGAATTTTAAGCTTACATCGGGGCAGCATTCTTTAAGAATATGTCTATTCCTCTAGGACTTGGGAGAGACGGCTTGGGGTGTAAAGCACTTGCTGCGAGGGCTGTGGGATTGGAGTTTGCATGCTAAGCACGGTGGGAGAAAACTTGGCACACTGCAGCATGCCTACTTTCTGTCTGCTTGTCATCCTAGCACTGGAGAGAGATAGAGCCAGGAGAGTCCTGGGGCTTTGCTGGCCAGACAGCCTAACTGATTTCAAGGTTCAGCAAGAATCCAATCACAAAAAATAAAGTAGACACCTGACAAGCCCATAAAGTTGGTGTACACACACACACACTCACGCACACGTGCAAGCACACACCCGGGGCAGGGGAAGTAAATTTTCTAATTCTCTTGAACTGCTTCTACAATTCTAGCATTCAATAGTCAACTTCTGGGGGGTAAGTGTTCAATGAGGAAATAGTTAAATTATTATTTTTATAAGTTGATTTAAATTATCAAAGGATGCTTCTGGAACATTTGGGAACTTGAAGATTTTTTAATTTACATTTTGGACAAAGACACCTTACTCAGATACATACGAATGATGGGAATTCTAAACTTTTATACAAGCACTGACACGTTCCCAGGTAAACCAGTTTTTGTTTTGTTTTGGTTTTGGTTTTGGGTTTTTTTTTTTGGAGAACCTGGAAAGAGACTTAACTCATTCTTGCAGTACGTGGAAGACACCACCATTGTGTAATGGGGCACAGACGCCTGCAGAGGGCAGTGTTGGACAAGCGTTTGACTGGGCTCAGAAGGGTTGGGAGCCCAGTCTGGGCAGCTCGGGCCAGCTTTCTCTAATGTTTGCACAGTGATTACTCATAGGGAAAAGTCTCCAAGGACGAGGGACACCAGAGATTCCATCCTGTACCTAGACCCAGCCTGGGACAGTTAACACACACAAGCTATGCTCTCTTCTTTTAAGAACTGAACTTGGAAATGAAATTGAAGGTTGAATTAATGGGTGGGATTCATCCCTGAAGCGTTTTTTGTTGGTGCCCCTCCCCCCCTTTTTTTTCTGAAAAGGGCAGCGGAATCTCAACTAGTTCTCCTTGAGAAGGCAGCAGAGCTAAGTGGCCAAGAACACCAGCTCTGGAGTCAGACAGTCTGGAGCCCGCACCTCAACCTTCCTGAAGGTATGGTTCGGACTTTCTGAATCGCAGCTTCCCTGGCTGTCCCACAGAGGCAGGGGTTGGCTGCCTTGGGGATTTAAGAAGCTGGGACGAGCTGGAGATAGCCCTCAGCAGGAGCCCAGGAGTAAGACCCACAACAGCGGGGCTGGTGAGGTTAAGCTGCAGACCAGCAGGTCAAGCACCACTGCTTCAACTCTCCTTCATGGTCAGTGAAGAGAAACAGGAGGTGAGAGAGGAGCGACTCACTTCAATGCTAAGTCCCACAAACCCAGGAAGCAGGAACTGCCCGCAGACCAGGGCAGACGTGTGCGCCTAGTGCCCGAGCCCAGTTTCTCCACACTGTTTATACAATGCCTTCTAGTTTCAGGGTCTGCCCCTGTGTTGAATAGAGGGTCTCCTTATTTGACAGGACTACCAGCCTCGGCAACCACCTGCCTCATGGAAGTGAAGGCAGCTTCTGTCACACCCTTGTCCGGTGAAGCCTCACAGGGAAGCGATTAATCAGTTGAAATGCACAGGGAGCTGCAAACGTCTATCCGAGTAAGACCCCTACCCCCGCCCCACACCCCACACCCCGTCTCTGCGTCATATGGGGGAAGGGACAAGGATGAGTTCAGAGTAGGGCACAGACAGAGCTTGGCCAACATATTTGTCCTTTCACCTGGCTGCTATCCAGCCCCCAAATAGCCTGCGTGTCTAATCCAAAAATAAATCACACGAGAGGGGAAATGATCATAGGCTCTTGTCCTTGTCCTTTAGTGCTAGCTAGCCTTGCAGGGGTGCGAGGGGGTGGCCTTACGATCTCTTTCTGCTGCCTCCTCCCAGGGTCCCAAGGCCAGGAAGCCACCTGTTAAGTGGTCAGTGGAGTGTGTGTGGTTTCCCTCAGCCTTTTTCTTGGGGGTCTCCTCGGCCCTGTTCACACCAGAAGGAGAATAAAGGAATGTGGCTCAATAGGCTCTAGGGGGTAAGGGCATTGCCTGACGCCTTTTCTGGATGGACACTCCCTCCTGATGGTGAATGGAAACTCCCTTTCTCACTAGCGTCCTTGTAGTCCATCCCGGTAGCCCAGTGTGATTGCAGCGGCTGCCACCACCCAGACAGGAAGCCTCCCAGAGCAGACAGAGGTGAGTGCGGGCTCCCCACACTGCCCACTTGTTCCTTCCTCCCTCGCTCCCCGACTCCCAGACCTGGATCTGGGTGGAAGATGAGCTGGAGTCTGCAAAGATTCCAGCCTCTCATTCAGATGCGAATTCGCCCCCAGAAAGAACTATGTAGGACCAGTTTCTAGCCCGGGGAAGCAGGAAATGAGTCCTACCCAGTGAATTCTCTGTGATTAGATCCAAGAAGAGGTTACAGGAAATTGTAGACTGGCCAAATCCCATCACCATAAAGTTAATGCTTTCTAAAAAGCACAGAGCAGAAGAGGAAATAAAAGAAACCCAGCTGATTCTCCTTTAATGGGCCAAAGGGGGGGGCAATAAAAACAACAACAACAACAAAAACCCTAAGATCTGCAAATCTTCTGCTTCTTGCCCCTCTGATGTTTCAGTCCTGCAAGATAGACTTCAGAGATTCAGTAACTCGGTGCTGTAAGAAAAGGAAGAATGAAATAAAGAGTCTGGGGGATGGTCTCTGGGTAAGCAGGGCAGGGGAAGAGGAATACAGTTTGTATCTTGGTCTAACCTTCTGCACCCCTGATCACTTGGGGACGTGCACAGGGCCCACTCTCCCCGGCACGTGGGGTCTGTTACTGCAGACACTGCATTACGGCTTGCACATATCCAAGCTAATAAGACGTAAATAAAATCTTGACAGGGTCGTGTACTTGCATGAATCAGGGATTTTCTTCAATGATTATAAACCAAGATTGAAGAGACTTAGGCAAAAGCATGGTATTTTCCCCTCATCTTGAAAGCAAAGACTTTGGTATGGTGGCTCTAGGAGGGTAGGTGTGGTGGTTTGGATAGGTATGGCCCCCATAGCCTTGTGTTTGAATGCTTGGCCCATGGGGAGTGGCACTGTTAGAAAATGTGGCCTTGTTAGAGGACGTGTGTCGCTGTGGGGCAGGATTTGAAGTTTCCTATGCCCAGGTTCCATGCAGTGGAGAATCCAGTCTCTTTCTGGCTGTCTGCAGAACACAGTCCCCTTCTCCTGCCTGCAGATCAAGATGGAGAACTCTTGGCTCCTCCAGCACCATGCCTGCCTGCATACTGCCATGCTTCCCACCATGATGATAATGCCCCGAAACTATAAGCTAACCCCAACTAAATGTTTTCCTTTTAAGAGTTGCCTTGGTGTCTCTTTGCAGCAATGAAACCCTTACTAAGACAACAGGTAATGACAAACTGACCCTTCTCTCTCCATCTTTCTCCTTTGGCTCCCTGTAATGTTCTGTTCCCAGAAGGGCTTGCCACGATGGTGGCAGTGTGGCTGCCAGCAGCTCAGTTGACATTCTGCTGACATCCTATTCCAGCTGGTCTCAGGCTTGCTGCTCATAGAACCATTGTGCAAGGGACTGCATCCATCACTACCATGGGGGTAGGGAGATAGTCATCTTCTCCAGTGCCACTTGGGTTGAGAGCAATGAGGCTGGCTCCCCAGAGGCAAAGTGTTCATCTCAAGAGAACGGGGCTGGTTGCAGGACTCGGGGCCAGCAGTTGCTCCTTCTGTGACAGTGAATTTGGTTCCCTTCCTCTTTCACTCATCAGTGTTATTGATAAGAGGTTTCAGAGGCAGAATAATTATTGGTAGAATAGGTCACTAAAAAAATGTCACTGCTTGTCATATCCAGAGACTCCTGATCATGAGGAAGATGCTAACCCCAGAAAGCTGACTCTGGCTCAGGTCTAGGCCAGCCCCATGCCCTGACTCCTCTAGAGGATACCTTCCTGTCTCACACATGCTCTTCTCTCCACACCCCTTCCTTCCAATCCCTCTACTCCATTGACTGAACTCGCCTTGCACCTGGCAGCCTCAAAGTCCTATTTCCCCTGTGGCCCTGCAGCGGCACACACCTTTAACCCCAGCACTGCAAAGGCAGGCAGATCTCTGTGAGTTGAAGCCCAGTGCAGTCTACATAGCTAGTTCCTGACCAGCCAAGGCTACACAGTGAGACCCTGTCTTCAAACAAACAAACAAACAAACAAACTTCATAATCCTTAGTTTCTTTCCTACCCTAATTTTTGCACCCTTGGGGGAAAGATTAAGTTCATTCTCAGCCCTCTTTGTAATATATGACCCATAACTGCTGTCCAATGAAGTGAGTTAAATTAACTGGCCAATAGAAAATTAGCCTGCTCATGGACCTCAATTCTGACTTTAACGGTAACATAACTCCAGCAAGCATTGGTGGAGCACAGAATGCATGTGGAGACCCGATAGCACAATCCCAGGGAGTCTTCCCCTTTGCTCTCCAGGCATGTTCTGGTACCGTGCCATGTCTGGTGGGGGAAGTACATGCCCTCGAACATACAGCAGTAAGTGGTGACACTGGAGTATACCCCAGGCATGCCTGCCATTGCCTTTCCTGTTCTGTTTAACATATGGGTGCCTGTCAGTGGCATCTCCTGGTGCCTAATTTTAAAGCCCAAGAGACCCCAAGGGGTTGGAGGACTCCATAGGATCACCATTAGATGTTTTAGACACCTCCCTGTCACCTGACATCTCAGTGCAATGAATATAGGAAGTCTTATTTGATCTGACCCCACTCCAGAGGATGAGGGTTCAGTTCCCGGCACCTACATCAGGTAGCTAACAACCACCTATAGCTACAGCTCAAGGTCATCAGATGTTCTCTTCTAGCTTCCAAGGGTACCTGCCTGCGCGTGGTGTACGCGTACACACACTCAGGCACACACATACACACGAAACACGTAAGTATATATTAAAAAAACACTGCATAGCGCTATTAAAAAAAAACATTCACAGCAGCATTGTTTCTAATATAGATCCCTACATACTTATCAGCTGGTGGGTGGAGCAAAATGAGGTGTATCCGTACAATGAAAAATTCTGCAGTAAGGTTTATAAATAAATTCCGATGCATGTTACACTATGACTGAAACCTGCAGATATTATGCTAAGGGGAGAAACCAACACTGAGTGGTTATACTGAAAGCTAGCACAGGGACTCCTCAAAGTAGAGCTGTGGTTGTCTGAGCCTGGCAGGAGCGGGAATGGCAGCTGATGACTAAGGGGCACAGAGCTTCTTCTGACCGTGCTTGTGGCTGCATAGGTTTGTGAATATACCAAGACCTTTGTTGAACACTTGTGATGCGTACGTAGGTCACATGCATTATAACTGAACAAAATCATTTAGACATTGTCTTAGTCAGGGTTTCTATTTCTATGGAAAGACACCATGTCCAAAAGTAACTTGGTTTATTTCAGCTTACAGGTCCGCATCGCCGTCCACTGAGGGAATCAGGGTGGGAACTGGGGCAGAAGCCACCGAGGGATAAGCTTCTCATTGGTTTTCTCTCTGTGGCTTGCCCAAACAACTCAGGTCAACCTGCTCCGAGGTAGCTCCACCCACATCAATCACTGACAAAAATAAATGCAGTCTGAATGAACATACTTTCTCAGCCGAGGTTCATCTTCCCAGAGAATTCTAGCTTGTATCAAGTTAACAACAACAACAAAAAAAAAAACAAAAACACTAGCCAGGGCTGACATCAAGTAGGATCTTAACCTATGACAAGGATTGGCTGAAGGTATGGTCTACTGTGCCCTGGTCAGCTCAAGTCTCTCCCACAGAACATGGCTACAAATGGGAAGACCATATATGAGAGAGACATGGGTCCAGGGGCCTGTCCCTTTTCCTGCACAGATCCCTTAAAGCCTGTGTTGCTTGCATGGTTTTCTTTCTGCCTGGTTTCCTGGGATGTTCCCTTAAGTTCTCTCTCTCTCTCTCTCTCTCTCTCTCTCTCTCTCTCTCTCTCTCTCTTACATTTAAGACTCTGGTTTATTTAAATCATAGACTAGGGGTCCAAATCTGCTCATGTCACTGAATAGCAAGGCAGTTACCAAACCAGGAGTTCTTTGCTTGGGACTAACCTGGGCTTGGAGCATCTTGTTGCTTTCTGAAGTTAAATGTACACAAGTGTATGTGAGCAAACATGCTTACATTTCTGGAGAATGGGGCCATACATTTTGTGGAATTTTCAAGGGGCGAAGACTGTCTAGGTTTCATAGCCTGCTGTAGACCAGGGCTCTGAGCACCAAAGGCTGATTCTGAAACGGTAGCTCACTTAGGCTGCTCCAGCCACACTTACCACACCCAGGGACACACAGCTAGGCCAGGTTTGGGGCTGACGATGTGCTGAGAACAGTGGTGGCTCTCACGGGCCCTCCCTCGGGCCTCTAAACCAGGAGAGTTCTCATCCCTGGGCATCTGGTGGATGGGGCTGATAAACCGTGGTAGCTGGCAAAACTTGGATTCTTTCTGGCACAAAAACTTGGAGAAGGTTTCAGTCTAGCCCAGAAAAGAACAAATGTAAACAACACCACAGTGCTGGGTCCATCTGGGCAGGCTCCGCACCACGTGGTGAGCAGTGCGCAAGTAGCACAATGAGTAAAGAGAGCTTAGCTTACATGGGGTGAACTAAGAGACACAGAGGTAAGAGTGAGCTTGGCTTGGCTCTTAGTGCCAAGGAAGGGTGCCAGGCAGTTCTGAACAAAGAGAGCTGCAATCTAACTTACCGTTCGGCAAGATTCTTCTTCATGGGCCTAAAGGAAGAAATGTGAGGACAGATTAAAGGGAAATTACTGAAATCAATAATCCCAGAAAGTAATGAATGCTTGAATAAATTAGCCAATATCTCAAAAAAAAATCTCATTATGTAGCCCAGGCTAGCCCTGAACTCCCTATATTCTGCTTCTACCCCCCAGACTGCTAAGATCACAGGCCTGTAGTACATTACACAGCCTAGAGGTCTATTAGTAAGAAAAAAAAAATCAAACAAACAAACAAAACAAAAACAAAAAATAAAATAAAAACAAGAAGCAGCTCTGTAGAACCACAGTAAGCTATCATCTTCTCTCCGAGAGAGCCTAATTCCACACATCTCGCCATCTTTAGGGAGGGCAGAGTTAGCAATGGGTACTGCATGTTCTTATCACAACAAGAGTGTCTGCACATCAGTGTAATCATGCAGGCCAGATCTGGCAGCACAGGCAGGCCTGTAATCTCAGCTACTGGGAGGGCTGATACACAGTCGATCTGGACTATATTGTGAGTTCAAAGCCAGCCCAGGCAAATGAGTAGGATCTTGTCTCAAAACAGTGAAAGGTCCCAGGCTGGATTTCCCAGCACCATATGAACTGGATGTAGTAGCTTCTTGTGCTTTTGTAATCCTGGCACTTGGAAGGTTTAGGCAGGAGGGTCAGGAGTTCAAGACCATCCTCAAACATGGGAGTTTGAGGCCAGCCTGGGATACAAGAGACCTTGTCTCCAAAACAAGAAAGGAGAAACCAGAAGAGGCCCTGGGGGCTCTGTGTCAGAACTCAAGCAGCCCACTTGTGGGAGGGACCCTTTCCAAGTGTTCCTCCTGCAGCAGCTGGGAAATTTGCTAATGTACTTGGGTAACAATGAGGCAGGGCCAGGCACCCCCTCTGCTGTATCTAGCATCTGTCCTCCAGCTCTGCTGATGCTTTTGGCTGTGAGGTCACCTTGGCTAACTAACAGCAATTTCTTGAGAATGTCTGAGGTGCTTCCCAGTCCAATTGGCAGCCGGCCCCCTAGGTGGCCAGGATGCCCTTGTTTAAGGCTGACTGGGCATGAGCAGAAGGAAATGCTCAGCTAGAGACTGCCACTCAGCCGCTGATTTTTGCCTGTCAGCTGACTAGGATTGGCTGGGCAGGAACAAGGTCAAAAGGTCAAGTAAGATTAGGAAGGGTCTCCAGTCTCTCGCAGAGCTGAGTCTCTCAGTCAAGCAAGATGAATGAGGGAGAAAGGCTGAAGCAAACATCAAATGTCAGCCTCAGGAGTCAAGGACGGGATGCCAGGGCGGCAATTCTGCCTGAGAGGAAGAAAGTGTATCTTCTTGCAGCCTTCGAAATCTTGCCAATCTTTTATGCACCGGCGCTTCTTTTAAGTCAGCTAAGTTAAAGATTGGGGGGGGGGGGTTCCATGTCGGCTATAAAAAGGTCACTGAACATGAAAGCAGTAAACAACCAAAACTGACAAGCTGTCCCCGCCTTTGTGTGTCTTCCTAAGGACTAGCCTAAGAGGTTTGGAGTCACATTCTGCCAGGCAGCGAGCCTGGCTCTTTGGGAAGGAATATGTCACCTCTGTTAACTGCCCCAGGTGGCACTTCAGCCTCAGACAGCTCTGGGCAAGCCCACATCTCTGTGGATAACCATACCAGGATTTGGTCTGTCCTCAAAGAGCGATTGTTTTCTGTCTTCCTCAGGTCATGCCTCAGCAGAGGTATGTGGTTTCTGTCAAAGGTCTTATTGTGACAGAAGAGGCGTTTAAAGTGGCCTAAGAACGTCCAGAGAAGATATGATTTCACACACACACACACACACACACACACACACACACTGTAGAGGACCTAGAATACTGTGGGTGCTTAATAGGTGGCTATGACAGCTATTTTTTTCCACAGACTATTTCCTGGTTTCAAGACTCAGGTCTATTCTGGGGCCAGACTTTCCTACTACATAATCTCACTGTCTCTTCCCACTCCAAACATTAGTGGGCCCCATAGCCTCTCATTGTTTTCACTCAGAATTTTAAAAACACTACACATGTTGTGTCAAAGATAGGTATAGACCCTTTAAACATGTTGAAATAAACAAATAAATTGAGGAATGTTAGAGTAAAAAAAAAATTAAATGCCAACAATCGGAGAACCATACTATAAATGTACCTTAAAGAACTAAGGATTCATTTCTCAAGATTTGGACCATAATGATGGCAGACACTCACTATAGTACAGAAATTATCACAGGTCAGTAACTAGGGATTGTATTTACCTAAGCGGTAGGGGTGGGGTGTAGGAGTGTGTGATAGTGCTCTTTACTGGAAACAATGGAGAAATGAGACAAAGGTGTTTCCCCTTGCACCCAAGAGCATGCTAACACATGCTTAGGCACATTAGATTGCTGCAGTGGTCCCGATTTTGCAGGGATGCTGTAAGTTGGAATTCTTATCGAGCTCCTCGGGAAAGACGGAATCTTGAGTCTGGAAGAGTCTGGAAGAACTGTGTTACACACAGCAGTGGTCAAGGACACAGCGTCCTCAGGTTAATGAGTGTTAGGCTCAAATAGGGAGGGGGAGGTTTAGTCACACAGTGACTTGACATGGGGGCTGTGACTCTGGACGAGACTTTGGTTCTGTGTCTTTGGTTCAGAAAGGGTCTTTCAGCACATAATTAAAATATTACAAAGATTTGCTAACTGGGTAATTTTGTTTCCATAGCTGGACAGGTCTCAGGTCAGATCCACCAGCGTGCTGACCTGTTCCTTTTCAAACACACAATGCCACGTTGGCACTGTATTGTGTTTCTATTGCTGTGATAAAGCATCATGATAAGATTAACTTACAGAAGAAATTACAGGTGTCAGGCTTCAGAGGGGTAAGAGCCATCACCACCACAGCAGGAAAGCATGGTAGCAGCTGGAGGAGCAGGCTGAGAGCTCACATCGAAAACCCCATACAGGGCTGAAGAGATGGCTCAGCGGTTAAGAGCACTGACTGCTCTTCCGAAGGTCCTGAGTTCAAGTCCCAGCAACCACATGGTGGCTCATAACCATCCATGAGATCTGACACCTTCTTCTGGTGTGTCTGAAGATAGTGTAGTTACATATAACAATTAATAAATCTTTGGGCCAGAACGAGTGGGCCCAAAGCGAGCAAAAGTCCAGAAGTCCTGAGTTCAATCCCCAAGCAACCACATGATGGCTCACAACCATCTGTACAGCTACAGTGTACTCATATACACAAAATAAATAAATAAATCTTTAAAAAATAAAATAAAAACCCACAAAAGAAGCAAAGTCAGTTGAGAATTGTGAGTGGCGTTTGAAACCTAAAAGCCCGCGCCCTCATCTCACAGACAGCGTTCCTCCAGCAAGGTCACACCTCCTAACCCTATCCAAACAGAGCCACCAACTGTGGTCCAAGAATCCAAATGCCAGAGGCTACAGGGGAGCTCTCATGCAAACCACCACAAACACCTTCTGATTTGCACTCCTGTGGCTTGCAGAATGAAAGCTGCCAAATACGAAAAGGGCACACAGTCAATTCCTTCAAGAATGAACTCCTCTTCCTCAGCTTAGAGACCCTGAACAAGAAACACCTGCTCCCATCTGAATGAACATCAAGGGTGTAGTTCTCACACCCAAAACTTTGGATTTTGACATTATCACCCACTCTCCTGTGGTAAAGGAGATGGGGACAGACTCACACATAGCCCTGTGCTTGAGGGTAACTCCATGAGGCGCATGTTCTGTGTGTGACGCACACACTGAGGGCAGAAGCTAGTTCCTTCCTAACTGGGGACCTGGCCAGCCTGTACTTCTGTTCTTTCTGGGGAGACTAGGTTTGGTACTGATGATGGAGTCTCTCTGTAGGGCTTCCCTGAGAACCAGTCCCCTTTGAGAGACCAGGATCAGAGCCACGTGATGCCAGAGCTTTGGGACCCAGCTCTAAGAGCTAAACTCCTCAGGACTCCTTATGCTGAAGGTCCAGCCAGGAATGGTCCTGGGTGCTCTCTCGGCCAACAGATCTCACTGTCACTTTTATATAACTGTGACAAAATGCCTGACAGAAACAAGAGGAGGGAGGGAGCAAAGGTTCTCCGTGGCTCAGAGTCTCAGAGACATTTCAGTCCATCAGCGGTGGGGAAGGCACGGTGACAGGAAGCCATAGTGGTGGCTGTTCACATGATAGGGACCAGGAGGTGGAGAGAGCTAGACCAGAGGCAGGGATATGTACAACCCTCCAAGACCTGCTCCTACTGACCTCCTTCTATCGAGTATGCCCCGCCTCTAGCCTTGATAGCCTTCAAAACAGTGCCTCAAGCTAGAGCCCAAGTAAGTGTTCAAAACATGAGGGGCCTTTCGAGTTCAGACCTTGCTTCCTTCTGACCCTCACTCTACTCACTACATCAGCACGACTTCATTGGCTGAGGAGAGAGATTGCAGAGTACATTCCCAGTTCCCCTAGGTCCAAGTGCCTCTCTCTATCTGAACTATCAGGTGTGCAGGCGCACGCGAGCTCACGCACATGCACACTCGCACGTGTGCACACACACACATACACACACACACACACACACACACACACACACACACACACACACACACACACGTGCATGCTTGATCACTCATGCCTCCCAGGCTGAAACTCCTGTGGAAGGGAGCCTCTCTTCACCAATGATCGGAAACAACTAATCATGGTTTCAGTCGCTTGCTTTGATCCATATTGCCTGAGTCCACTTCATTCCCTACCTTCAAGCCAGACTTATTTGTTCAGATGGCAACCTTCCTTCCCTCTCTGTGGTACGAAGATGGCATCCACGGCCCACTGAGGAGGTCCCAGGCTCTCCTGCGGACTCTCCTAGTCTAGCAGGGATGGGTGGTCTATGGTGCAGAATGCTGGGGACCGCCCTCTGCTGCCCCTCCCTAGCCCTACCTGGTGGTCACTACCTTGCCTAGCTTTGTAGAATGCACTTGGTAGGGCTTGGCTCTGGGAATGGTGTAGATGCGTAGACAGACACTGCCACACACAGACACCTACACCGTGCATGGGGACAGATGACAGAACAGAGAAGGGCTCCCTTTCACCAGCAGTGTGATTTTAGAGGAGTGTCTTTCAACACAACCAGTTGTCTCCCTGGTAACAGAGGCCTCAAAATAAACAGGACTCTGCTCAGACAGTAGTCCACTGGGCTCGGACTTCTGCCCCAAGACAAACCGTGCTAAAATAACACCCAAGGTAGTTGCTGCCCCTGTCTGCAGTCCCAGGTCTGCTGCAGACTGTGAAGAGCTAGGGGTACTTAGAGTTTGTTGTGCACTGACTGTAGTAGGGTGGGGCTGTGGGGTGGTCTGCAGGTGGGGGGAGAGGGGGGCTCCTCTGCTGATGAGCAAAGGCCAAAGGCAGACCTGGAGGCCAGCGCTCTCTGCTCCCCCACCCGCCTCCCTGCTTCCCACACAGCCCTCTGGGACTGGCATGGTGTCTGGAGGCGGGCCAGCAACCTGATGTGCATGCCACAGCCCGTCCCTCTCCCCACACAGAGCTGCAGAAATCCTGAGGCTCAGAGAGCCGGCTGGAGAGGCGGCTTCAGCCCAGGAACCCTGTGACAGAGCAAAGGCTACCCAGCGGACTTCATCCCCATCTTGTGAGCAAGTAGAGTGAAGAGAGCCCCCAGCCTGCCAGCTCTTCAGGTAAGAATTAGGGGTGTGTTCGTTCTATCCCGAGCTGGGTTTGGCTGTTTGTACAAAGCTAGTAGGAAGGGAAGAGAGGGGGACCTGTGAGGGTAGAGAAGTGTTTTAAACAGTTAGTAGGGAGCCATCGTGCCTGCCAGTGTGTTGGATGGGCTTCCCTCTGGCCACTTACAGAGGTGCAGCAGCCCTGGAAGAAGGGCCTGCTGAGAGCACAAACATGGATAAAGAACACTTACACGGGTTAGAGACTGCACAAGTAATCCTACCCCGGGCTGCCCTATCATCATCTCCTACCAGCACCAGCCTAAGAAGAGTGGAGGGGGTGGGGATCATCTGATTGACAGAAGCCCTGGATGCAGCCTTTGAGATCCAGGGAAGCTTGAAAGCTATGGCCACAGTGGGTCTGGCTGGCAGTATCCTGCTGTGTCACGATCACTCTGTCCAACAGCCAAGCCACTCAGCTGCCTTGGGAGAAGCTGTGAGAAGCTTGGGTTTTTATCGGCTGTCTCACAGAGAAGCTGAAGGATTTGATAGGATGGACTCTGAAGCTCCCTGCCCTGACACCTGGGTTACTCATCACCTTCTGATCCTCTTTCATAGTCACAGGCTCATCTGAGGACAGGTCTCTTAAGCTCCTGGACATACCAACAGTGTGCAAGGCTCCTGGACTGGAGGCCTTGAGACTCTCAGACCTCTGGGTGCCCGTGTGGGAATTTCAGGCATTTAATCAAGGGTCATTGTGCAGAAACTTGGCCTCCCATCTCAGTCCCAAGAGCTCTGTGTTTCGGCTCAAGCCTCCATGCCTCCTTGTACCCAATTAGCATCCACCATTGTGTCTCTTCCTGCCTGTCTGCTTTGGTGACCGGCTCCTTCGCTTTCCCTCTCCTTGGGGATGACGGGGCACGGGAGGTGGGGTGGGTAGTTTCCCATGCTGTAGTGGGGAGAGACAGGTATCCCAGGAGAGGCTGGCCCTGTGCCCCTCACCTCCAACTGCTGCCACTGCTTGGCACCTGGCAAAATGTTAAAAAGATAGCTCAGCTGGTAAAACGTTTGTCATACAGGCTTGAAGGCCATCTCGGTAAGCCACTATTTCTGTTGTTCTTGTTGTTGGTTGGTTGTTTGGTTGCTTGGGTTTTTTTTGTTTGATTGTTTTTTGTTTTTTGGGTTTTTTTTTTTTTTTGAGCTAGGTTCAGTGGTGAATGATTGAAAACCCAGTACAAGGGTAGAAATAGATAAATCGCTAGGACTCACCAGCCAACCAGTCTCCAGTCTAAACTCACTGAGCTCCTGGTACGGGAAAGACCCAAACTCAAAAACAACAGAATAAAAGCAGGAACCAGAAAACAAGCAAAACCTAAGGTGGACAGCTCCCAAGGGGTGACACCTAAGGTTGTCCTCTGACATCCACCATAAGCATATGTACATGCGTATATATATCTGGGAGTACACACACACATATGGCACACACACACACACACACACACACACACACACACACACACACACGACTGAGAACAAACGGCCTTCCTTTGGGGATAGTATGATCTGCGAACAGTTGCCTGCTGGCTGTGTAAATAAGTGTGGCTTGGTGGAGACTCTGATTCACAGCCACCAACTCCCTCTGCCTTTCCTCTGTGTTGATCACCCTGGGTTTCCCAGGAAAGTCCCCTCTTAAAATTGTATCTTGGAAGGCAAGCTGAAGACTTTGAGGACAGCTGGCTGAGGATGTGGGAACACTTTCTTCTTGTGGTCGCTGTCTTTGAAAGTAGGTGGATTAGCTAACGAAATGCTTCATTTAAAGCAAAAGCGGTATGTGACAAGTCGGGCAGGAAAGCAATGGTGTCTGCGTGACCTTGCCTGGTTCTTAAGAGGGCACGGTCATGTGGCGTGAGATACAGGTGAGGGCACTAGCCATGCACATGCTCTTTTCAGGGGTGATGGCAGTGGACACTTGATCTACACTAACAAAGGGGCGTCCAACCCAAGGAGAGACGCTGAAACCAGACTTTTTGCAGACATGCATTCTCTGGGCTCTGAGTAACTTAATAATCAAGGCCCTGCCATCCTGTGTACCAGGAGTACAGGGAGCACAGACTTCCACCCATTATCAAGGCATTGTTTGGCTGACACAGTACCCCTCAATTTAAGCTGCTAAGACAGGATTCATGCTATGGGCATACCCTGCTTTAAGTAAAAGTAACATCTATTCACTGTACACAGATGGCATCTATTCACTGTACACAGATGGCATCTATTCACTGTACACAGATGGCAAGTGGGTGAATATTTTTCACAGACAGGCAGTTTTCCATCAACTACTAACAAGATGTCCCATATCAGAGGTGATCGGCTCCAGCCCAGACAGAGAAAGAAAGGGAGCTACGGAATATATAAGCAATAGCATAGGTTTGGAATGAAAGGTTAACAAAGGAGCCCAAGGCCGAAGACTGGAGCCAGCTCTGGTGCAGTGGACTGCAGGGACTTTGGCGGCGAGGCAGAGGATGGAATAGCAATGATTTCCTAAGTCACAGTGAAAAGCATTGTAGGGACTAGGGAGATAGCTCTGTGGGCACAGCCACTTCCACACACACACATAGAGACCAAAATTGGGAGCCCTAGCACCCATGCAAAGGCACAACAGCACACATCTGTAATCTCAGGGGTCCTGTGTGAGGTGGGAACCATAAACAGGAGAATCACCAAGAGCTTGTAGGTCAGAGAGCCTGCATACGTACCAAGGAACAGCCAAAGGGAGACCCTGGTCTCAAATTTAGTGGAAGGTAAGAGCTAAGATGCCTATACTCACACATGAATGCATATATACATAAATACATGTATACATACACACATACAAAACACAGACACTCACAGTGACGAGCACCTTAAGACACATAAAGTAAATCTATGTCCTCCTTATACATAAATATGTATATAAACATGTACATAGCACACACATACATGCGCTCAGGAAAAGCAAAGTGACATGGGGACAAAAATGCACAGATTCTGCAGTCAGGTAGCCAAGGCCCACATTCTGACGCTCTTACTAATTAGTGTGGTGACTTGCCCCTCAGTTTCCTCATTTGTAAAAAGGGTGATAAAATGCTAACCTATTAAGGGCAGGATCAAATGAATAAGAGCCTTGGTCTACAGCCGAGCTTTCTGTGTTACCGAGAGCCGAGGAGGCTGTAGCGCCCCAAGCACCCCCCTCTAGTACTTGTGCTTGTTAGGATTGGGGCTTTGTTTGCATTTGTGAAGATCTGGAGACAGAACTGTCATTGTCCTAGTCACCAGTGTTCTGGTCCTTTCTGCATCCTGGCACTGGGCTCAGCTTTAAGTCTGCCAACATCCCAGAGAATCAGGGGCTGGCAAGGATGCAGGACTCAGGCTCGGTGGAGGGCCCACAGCTACCAAAGGGCAGTGGAGTCAGGTTGTCCAGCAGGTCTGTGCTGCTTCTAACTGGGGAGGCATCCTAAGAGACAGGTAGAATTTGGTGACAGGAATTCAGCAACAGATGACATCTGAAGACCTCAGAGATTAGGCTAGAGTTTGTAGCCACTGTTTATAGATGGCAGCGCTCTAGCTTCGATCATGAGTAGAGTCTCAACCTTGAAGACTTACATGCAGGCATGTCCAGTCTGGACCACAGTCACTCCAAGATAACCATGAATGCATCCCAATATAAAATTATAAACTTAATTAAAACAGTAGGAGAAGGGGTTTGATTGATTGTTTGTTTGTTTGTTTGTTTTAAAGTTTTTTCAGCCGGGCGTGGTGGCGCACGCCTTTAATCCCAGCACTCCTGGGCAGAGGCAGGCGGATTTCTGAGTTCGAGGCCAGCCTGGTCTACAAAGTGAGTTCCAGGACAGCCAGGGCTATACAGAAAAACCCTGTCTCGAAAAACCAAAAAAATAAAAAATAAAAAGTTTTTTCTCTTTCTTTCTTTCTTTCTTTCTTTCTTTCTTTCTTTCTTTCTTTCCTTCCTTCCTTCCTTCCTTCTTTCTTTCTTTCTTTCTTTCTTTCTTTCTTTCTTTCTTTCCTTAATTCTTGGTTCTTGACTAAACTTTGCAGATGAGAATATCTGTCTCAATGTCCAGAGGTTAGACACCACGGACAGCCTTGAGTGGCAGGATCTTTGGAAACAAGAAGGGCTACACAGGTGCTGTAGTCTCCAGTTTCCTAAACCAGGCAGTGGGTGGGACTCCAGAGTACAGGAAATGAGGTGAAGAACAAATTCAGGCATGGAGAGAATGCTGCTCCAGGGCTCTCTGAGTGTAACTCTGGGTCACCTTGGTTGTAGAGATAGGAGGAATAGATAATCCAAAAATTAATTGTCTTAACCAGGCAAGTTTCTAGTGAAGGCAAAGACTGGACCTTTTGAATACATCTAATGTAACCTGCGGAGATTGGGTGTCTGCGTGACCACTCAAGACCTCACCTCTCTAACCTTGTTCAAAGAAGGCTGATGATGTCATCAGAGGTGAAAGGTCATGCCTACCTTGAGGGTGGCTGTGCTGGTGTGGAGGGTTACTCTGGGGCAGGACTCAACCCTACCCCTCCAGGAACTGTGCTCTGGTCCAGGGGTTTTAAACCTTTAAGGTCCGTAAAGAGTCTGATTCCTGTTGGGCTCAGTGGTGCAGGCTTGTAAATCCAACTGCTTGGGAGGCATTTAAAGAGACTTTATCTGAAAATAAAAACCAGAAAGAAGGGTGGGGAGATAGATAAGCATCTAGCATTCCCAAGGTCCTATGGTTAATCCCTAGCCTTATAAAAGGGAGTGGGGGCAAGTCAGATTCCTAAGTCCTATGCACAGAAGTGATATTCAGTGGGTTCACAATGGGACCCAGGGTTCTGCATCTCCTTGGCAATGTCCAGGTGGTCCTAACACATTTCATCCATGAGACGAATGCACTTAGCAAAGCTTGGATCTGGCTTCCCACTGTGGGTCCTTCCTTTTTATTATTATAAGGGGGACACAGAGTTGTGTGACCTGAGGAACAGTTCGCTACTCAGTCATACTGACTTGCCTGACAGAGGACCTATTATAACAACACTATTGTGCCCATTTCCCATGATGCTCTTCGCTCATGAATCCTTCCCAGCAATGGCACAAGGTAGATGCTACCTTCTCACAAGGTAAGAGATACACACATCTCACTAACGGAAGAAACGGGTCCACCACTTGAAAGCAGTGGGGCTGGGATTTGAACTCAGGACTAGCAGATTAGCAGAGCCCAAATGCACAACTGAGGGTCTGTTCCATGAGAGGAGGATCAGTGCTCCTTTCTTATTCATAGGTGGGGTGTCCATCGCTAGGTCCCACTCTTGTCTTGCCCAGCTTTCCCAGGCTCCACGGGCGTGGGAGCAGGAGTAATAAATAGGTCAGATTCATATGCTGAAACCACCCCAATACCTAGAACCCCAGGACGTGATCTTATCTAGAAATAGAATCTTTTCAAAGATATCCAAGTGAAGATGAGGTTGTGAGATGATTAGTGTTCTTATAAAGAAGGGAACTTTGCATACAGAGGCAGGAAGATGTGAGGAGACACACAGCCGCGAAGGAGAGGAGTCTCGAACAGAGCCTCCCTCTCAGCCCTCAGAAGGAGCCAACTTGACAATGCCCTTCTGAGGTTTTCCCCACCCAGCAGCCGCAGCCAGGTCTCATAGTAGGAAACCAAGTTCCCAGTGCTTCCTGTAGGTCCTAACCTTGGGATGATCTAGCTGAAGGTCAGGTTGGAGCAACATTTTAGAATTTCAGCTCTGAGAGCTTTTCTCTTGTCTTAAGTGTTGCTCCTGAGAGTACCCAAAAGGCCCAATGCTCAGGAGGAGAGAGAGGACTGAAGAGAAGGAGAGATGAGGGAAGAGAAAAGGAAGCAGGAGAGAGGATTGAAACAAGGACTGTGGGACCATTTATGAACACAAGTAAGGACGAGGTCAAGTTCCTGCAGCTGGCTCCTGGGAGCCTCCTGTGTCCAGGAAGCATGTCACACAGCTGCGGCAGAGCTGGGACCCACAGTTCCCTGACAAGAGAGGCCACAGATGAAGGTATAGAGGTCTCTTCTGAGTGGCATGTTGAGCACATGGCTGAGGTGACACTTGCCTGGGCCAAGATCTGAAATACTGTCAAGTGGAGGTGGAGGATGGCAGAGGACTCCAGAAGGTCGCAGGGCATGAGGAAGTGTGGCTACCACGGAGTCAAAATGAGGCCAGTGTGGCCGGAGAACAGGGAGAGTGGCTACAAGGACGGTCTTATTCTCACTGGCTTCTCTATGGCTGGATAAACACTAAAAACTATTTGGGAAGACAGGTTACAACCTGTTCTCGAGGGAGGCCAAAGCAGGAACTTTGAGGTGAGGTGGCCTTCTCTAGCTCCCAAGACAGGAACATGGAGGCAGAAACTGAAGCAGAGGCCATGATAGAGTTCTACTAACTGGCTTGCTCCCCACTTCTGCTCAGCTAGGTTCCTTATGCAACCCAGGACCACCCATTCCAGGGCTGCACTGCCCACAGTGGGGTGGGCCCTCCTCCATCATTTGGCAGTCAAGAAAATATCCCTACAGACATACTCATAGGCAAATGGGATGGCAGCAATTCTTCATTTGAAGTTCTCTCTTCCCACACGTGGCAAGTCGCTAATCAAGGATAGCCAGCACAGGCATTTAAGCTGTTAAGCCACAGAAAGCTGTGACCCTTTAATACAGTTCCTCATGTTGTGGTGACTGCCCCACCCCCAACCATAAGATTATTTTGTTGCTACTTCCTAATTGTCATTAAAATGCTACTGTTATTAATTATAACAAATATCTGATAAGCAGGGTTGCTGATATGAGACCCCCAAAAGGTTCATCATGACCCACCAGTTGAGAACCCATGGCTTAGAAGGTGTGACTCTATATAAAGAAACTCTCATTCGGCTAAAGACGTGTGGGGTTGGGGCAGCAGCAGGCATCCCAGGAGCTGCCTGCTAGTTCCTCAGTTTTACAATGTTGCAGGATCCTAAGGGAAGAGAATCACGTTCCAGCCACCATGCTCTCTCTGCAGTGGATGCCAAAGGGTCCAAATACGCACAGTGTATCATTACCTTTCTTGCCCTGACTGCCTGGTAAAAAGCAACGGAAGGTCTGAAGGGTTTATTTTGGCTTACAGTTTTAGAAAGAATACAGCCCTTCAAGGCAGGGAAAGCACAGCTGGCACAAAGGCAGGGTACCTCATCCTGTAGACAACGAGCCAAGAAAGACAGGAAGTAGCAGTGGGCACTTCCTCCATCAAGGCTCCACCTCTTAAAGGTTCCATAGACTTCCAAGCAGAACTCCAAGCTGAGGACCAAGTGTTCAAATGTGAGCCTACAGGAGACATTTCACATTCAAATTACAGAAAACTGTTATTTGTGGTCACTAGATCCCAGCAGTAAGCTAGGCAGTCAAGCAGTGTCATACTTCAGGTGACAGGACCTCACTGGAAGGGCACAAAGGTCCCAGGGACAACATAGCTTCTTCTTTCTGCTTGTGCTCTGCCTGCAGTAGCAACAGCTGGTACACATTTGGGGATCAAATTGTTCAGCAAGGGCTGGGGATAGTGGACAAAGCTGGAGAGAGGAGGGGACAGAGGAGAGTGGCAGTAAACAGAAGAGAAAGCTTGTAGAGACAGGTATGAAAAGGGACCGAAGTTGCTGGGTGGGGAAATGCAAAGGCCACGAAGCTACAAGTGTCTTAATCATGATTTCATGTAAGAGGCAGAAAGCAACTGTGATGGATGGAGCATACCTGTAATCTCAGCACTGGGGAGGCGGAGGCAGGAGGATCGGAGTTTAAAGACAACATGGGCTACATAGATGAAGGGGANGAGGAGAGGAGAGGAGAGAAGAGAAGAGAAGAGAAGAGAAGAGAAGAGAAGAGAAGAGAAGAGAAGAGAAGAGAAGAGAAGAGAAGAGAAGAGAGAGCTAGGCCTAGGGGTAGATTCTGGCTTGGATTTGCTGTCCTGCTAGGTGTCTGACTGCCTCTGCTACCTGACACCACATTCCCTTCCCCTGGAAAACCTATCAGTAACAACTGTCAAGGAGATAAGTCACCTGTCCCAAAAGTCCTGCTGGAGAAAATTGAATGTGTTTCACTTCCTTGTTCCTTCTCGTCCACAGAAGGAATATCCCTGCTTCCTTAGGATTTAAACAGAGATACTGGAGATAGCTAAGCAGGGATGAATTAACGGAGTAACTGGGAAGGAGAGAGAGCAGCCTAACACTGTGACCACCACTTGAGCCCGGCTTCCTTTCTTCTCTTTTGCTGGCTTGTTCCTGCCCCTGAGGCTTGTGCCCTCAGTGTGGAATGCTATCCTCTGAGTTCTTCACATAGCAGGGTATCTTGTTTTGTTTATTCTCAGCCTCAAGCCTTACCTCAAAGAGGGTTCCGGTTACTCTAGTCTTAGCCTGTCCTTCCTATGTGGCCTCACCCCAATCAGTAGTAGCCCTTGTGCCAATTTTAAAAACATTTGCCTATTCTATGAGAACATAAACCTCACAGGGCAGGAGTCAGCGCTTCTCTGTCTTGTTCTGGCTCCCTCCCCAGGGCAGAAGCTAGCCACAGAGCCACAGCTCAGTAGTAGCCACAGAGGACAGTGAATGAGCAAATCACTTATCTTGGTAGTAAGAGAGCCAAGGCCCAGGAGCAGCAATGAGAGGTCCATCCAGCCCACCCTCTTCTGTCCTCACACCTCTTTTGCATCTGAGATCAGAGCTCTGAAACCTGGGATCAGGACCTGTTAGTCCTCAGCTTCTCTGGTTTAGCTAGCTGGCTTGATGTCACCTCTGCAGAGGCACATAGGGCAGTGGTTCTCAACCTGTGGGTCTCCATCGACCCTTCTCACAGGGGTTGCCTAAGACCATCAGAAATGCCAGATATTTGCACTTTGGTTCCTAACAGTAGCAAAATTACAGTTATGAGCTAGCAACAAAGTAATTTTATGGGTGAGGGGTCACCACATCATGGGGAACTGTACTAGAGGGTCACAGTGTTAAGAAGGTTGAGAACCTCTGCTTTAGGCAGATGGAAGCCTATCCCAAGTGTGTAATTCACATAGAGATGTATAATCTCATGGATGAGGGGCATCTAAAGCAGGTGAGTGATGCCAAACACCTGAGAAAGACACAAGGCTTTCCCCGCTGATGGAGATAACAGAGTAGCTCATAGTCATCACCCAGTGTATACAAAGTGCCCTCTGCAGAACCTAGAGAAAGAAAGTGCTTCTAGAGGATGCTCCTTTCCTCCTGCCTCATCAGAATCACTGTCAAGGATACCCAGCAAATGTGGGAGTTGGGAACCAATGTTCCAGAGCCTTGTCCCTATCTCAGAGGCTGGGTGGCCTGGCTTTTGGAGTAAAGTCGCACGACACATTATTCCTCCTTCAGTGCAATTATTATGTCTGGTAGATGAACATTTCGAAATGGTTGATGTAGGTTAGATTCAAAATGGTATCTGAGTAGTCCAGGATGTTTTCTGACAACTCCCATTCTTACCCATCCTCCTCCAGCCTGCTCAAGTGTGTAGCATAATGGTCAAGGATAGAGGCTATGGGGTAGGATGGTCTGGGTTTAAATCCAGGATCCAGCACTCTATAGCTGTGTGCTCCCAGGTGACTTAGATAATGTTAAAGGCTCTATTAAGTAAACATCATGACAGCACCTGTCTCTTAGGGCTCTTGCCAGGCATTTGTGAGTTAACACGGGTAAAATTCACAGTGCCTGCCAGCGCAGACAGTGCTGCCTTGGGGTGGGTTGTTCCCATCTCAGAGGGTTAGACATTTGAGACAATACCCACCTTGTTTTAGTTCACAGTGCATCAATAACAGCTAATATTTCCTCAATGAAATTTGAACGATTATCATTACTGACAGATTCGAGTTTCTGGAAATTTCCATATGACCATTTTTGAACGAACGAACGAACGAAAGAAAGAAAGAAAGAAAGAAAGAAAGAAAGAAAGAAAGAAGAGATAGTGCAGGACCATGAAGGTTTCCTCCTGCCCTGCTGATTCTGGTATCCCTGCCCGCCCCAAAACCCCTGTCCCCAAAAGGAAGATTATCATTCTGGATTTTTCTTCATGTCAGGAACCTGGAACCAGCCAGCTAAGAGCTCTATGAAGTGCTGAAAGCTAAAGCCCAGAGTAGATGCAGGTTACCTGTGTGCCACACTGAGCTGTAGATGTCCCCAACAATGACTAAGGACATGTAGGCCTTTGTTCCTTTTGCCCTTCACACACAAAGGCTTTGGGCTTCCTACCCCAGGAACCACAGTTCTTCAATGCAGGGCTTCCCCCAAAATTCTGTTCAGTGACCCCTGAAGCTGGTGTTGGGTTCAGATCACTTGGACAAGGGTGGCGAGGACGGCAGGGGCTTCTGACAATGGCAGATGGATTGCACAGCCATCGCCTGCCTGATGCTCTGACCTCCTTCCTGCTGGCTTTAGCTGAGGAACTACCCCTTCTGCTTCTCCCTCTGTGAGAAAGCCTTGACAGGGGGAGGGCTACAGTCAGACTAGAGGTGATCATGGCAGAATGCAGCTGTCTCTATTGATGCCTTTAATTCCCTGCCCTGCCCTGCTCTGCCCTGCCCTTGTGATAGCTCAGAGTTGTGGCTATGGAAACAGCCAGTGAGATCAATGTCTCAGTGATGTGCGAATCACTTGCCTTGCACCAGGTGACCATGAGCACATCACTTGGCTTCCATTCGTCGTGTCTCTTTACTTTAGACCCTTCCCCAGGTCCGACTCTAGACCTCCTCTTCTAGAACCGACGTGGGTGTGGGTTGAGTCGATTAGAAAATGGAGACTCCGGATCCTTCATTATACCTAAGTTTGGACCTACGAGAGACCCCAGAAATCCGTCGACGAGTGACTTCTGACTATGAGAAGGGGCGGGGGGTTTCAAAGCTGGAACCTCTCCAGTCCCCCTTTAGCCCTTCCTGATACGCCCCTGCCTCCCACTAAGGCCTAAGGGTTCAATACACAGCTGGATCAGGGTGGATCCAGAGGTCTGCAGTGCAGGCAAGCAGGGAGGGCGTTTCTAAGGCAAAGCCCCAGTTGTTTCTGGTGACCCATTGACCTGACCCTCCCTGCCTTACGCAGTCCTAGACTGAGCCAAGCCTTCAGAGGGCGGCTTCACCTTGGGGTAGCTGGCCTGAGCCTACTGTGCTGGGTGGGAGGTTTGGATCCCACGCTGGATAGGCCCTGGGGAGGTCAGGGGAAGGATGCGCCAAGAAGGGCCTCATCACGTCTCTCCTTCTCACTCTTCAACAGTCAGATGAAGGCTTTGGGGACCTCTGTTCTAGGAACTGTCTTGAAAATCTTTTAGCACGTCTTGGCTGTAAGAGGGGAATCGATGTTGAATTGGTGACTGATGTCTTTTCATCAGCCGGGTGGCGTTTATATGTAATCCTTGCACTTGGGAGGCTGAGACAGAGGTTGGGGGGTTTGAGATCCACCTGGCTACATAAAGAGGCTGTTTTGTTTGTTTCGCTTATTGAAAAAAGCCTTATGGGCTGCAGAGATGGCTCTGTTAATAAGGTGTCTGCCTTTATTTGGTTCCCCTGCACCAACATAAAAAACGTGCTTATAGAACACGTTTGTAACCCTGACCTGATGGTGGAAGTGGGATGGGGTGAGGGGATGTGGGTGGAGGAAGGAGGATTCCTGGCACTCACTGGCTAGCTAGGCTTGCCCAGTCAGTAAGCTCCAAGGTGAGTGAGAGACTTTGTCTCAAAGAAAAAAAAAATCAGGTGGAGGGTGATAGAGGAAGCCATTGCTGGCGCCTGGCCTCCTCTTGTGTCTGCACACACACACACACACATGCATGCACCAACCTGAACATACACAGATTTGTATACATGCATGCAGTATAGACACACAGAGAGACGGGAGGAGGGGTTTCAGAAAGCGTCTCCTATACTGCAGCTGGAGGGAAGGCCTTCTGTTAAAGGGCAAGGAGCTGTCCATTTGTCAGCGGAGGCAGCCCTGTCAGTGTTTTCCTGTATCCAGATCCTTTTCTTCCTGGCCAGCCTCACATCCTGCTAGGCTGTGCCGGCCAGCTTATGTTGCTCATTATCTCTCCCCATCTCCTCTCTCCTCACTCCACCCGGGGCGGGGGGGGGGGGTAGTATTTTTAACCTGCTCTGTAATGCCAGGGCTGAGCAAGATTCACTGCCTCCATCCACAGCAAACAGGGCTGCCTGGAAAGACAACCCTCTTCCTGTGCCGGCTGAATCCTTTTTCTTTCACTTTGATTTAGCAAGTATTTCCTGAGGGAACCTGCATAGATAGACTACACAAGGACTNGGGGGGGGGGGGGGGGGGGGTAGTATTTTTAACCTGCTCTGTAATGCCAGGGCTGAGCAAGATTCACTGCCTCCATCCACAGCAAACAGGGCTGCCTGGAAAGACAACCCTCTTCCTGTGCCGGCTGAATCCTTTTTCTTTCACTTTGATTTAGCAAGTATTTCCTGAGGGAACCTGCATAGATAGACTACACAAGGACTGGGCAGCTACGGGTCCCAGCCCTCAAGGAATTTACATTCTAAGGCAGCAGAAGCAAGGGCGGGGGGTCAAAGAAAACATGCGCATGCGCAGGCGCACTCATGGTTAGCCAAAGAAGAAATTAGACATTAGCAGAGGCTCTGACAGGTTTGTGTTGGAAAACACAAGGGAAGACTTGTCTGGGGAGACTTTGATCAACAGGGCCGGAGAAGCAAATCTCTGAGAGGTGATAGAGGCAGAGGCCAAGAATAGGCAGAGCTCCTTCGCTTCCTGAGGTGGGAGGAGCTTGGTGTGTTCTACAACATTGCCAGAAGCCCAAGGATGGTGGGGGAAGGGATGGTTCGGGTAAGGCTGGGGAGACATGCAATGAGCAGATGATATAAGGCCTTGGAGCCATGCGGACTTGAGGCTTTATTTTGACTGCTTTGGAGAGCCACCGGGCAGTTGGAGGTAGTGGGTGATGATGGCGGTAGTTAAACTGTCACTTGGCTCCTGGCAGAACAGACTCAACAAAGTGAAGGAAAAACTGAAGAGATGTAGGAGAGACAGGCCAGAAGAGCCATCCTAGGAACAGGCTGTTGGTCCCGACTTGCCAATCACTGAACATTCTCCCTCCAAAAGCTGGCAGAACTGCAACATACAATCATAAGATCGGACAAAGGAATACTCAGCCCGTGTCACCCGTGCTCAGTAGAATCTATGTACGCAGAACAAACCTATTTATTGCTTACGACTGCTATCTTTACTAGCTTTCTAAGCACGGTAAGCTTTTTTTGCCCAATACTGGCCCCTTCGAATCTTCTGGAAGGTGTGTAAATACTGTTTGCAACGTGGTACATACAGCCTCTGTCCTTTACATGTTTGGAAAGACTGCAAAGCCAAATGTGGTAAATGCGCTTGTGGGTATGTGTGAGTGTGTGTGTGAGTGTGTGTGCATTCATGTATGTGTTAGTGTGGCTTAAACCTAAAGTCTTTTGCTTGTTAGGCAATTGCTTTACCACTGATGTACATACCTAGTTCTCTTTCCACTTTTTATTTTGAGATGAGGGACTAACTAAAGTGCCCAAATAGGTCTTGAACTTGTGATTCTCCTGCTTAGGCCCCCTGAATAACTGTAATCAAAGGATTACGTCATCAAGCATGGCTCAAGTCTGCCAATCTTAAAGAAGCGATGGATTTTTGTGTATGCTTTTTCAATGTGTGTGTGTGTGTGTGTGTGTGTGTGTGTCTTTCTTTTGCTGGGTTGCAGACTGAACTTGCCAAGGTTTTTGGCAAGGTATATTCTGGTTTTTTCTTTTTTCTGTTTTTTTCGAGACAGGGTTTCTCTGTATAGCCCTGGCTGTCCTGGAACTCACTTTGTAGACCAGGCTAGCCTCGAACTCAGAAATCCGCCTGCCTCTGCCTCCCGAGTGCTGGGATTAAAGGCGTGCGCCACCACGCCCAGCTTGGCAAGGTATATTCTAGTAAGTGTTCTACCACTGAGACACATCTTAGCTTTGCTACCAGATGTTTTGACATCTGCCAGAAAAGGTGGGTTTTGGGTTAAAAGCATCTGCTGCCAAACATGATAACCTGAGTTTGAACCCTAGACCCAGATGGTTGAAGGAGAGAAATGACCCCTAAAAGTTACATCTGACTTTCACACATGGTGCAACCCCCTATACACAAACACATGCATGTGATAAAAAGAATGTAGTTTCTTTTAAAATTCCAGGAGATACAATACAGTGCATTTTACCAGCATGAATGAATTTGTTGTCTTTCTCACTTTTAGTTTTTATGATTTCGAATTTAGTATCTTCATAGGGAATAACCAAAATTTTTCTTGTTTAATTACACTCTTGAATTAATGAGAAGATGTCACTCAAAATTATTTTGGGATAATTAGAGGAGACGATTTTATTATTGGAAGTGTAAAATAAAGCTTAGGAAATTTTAGAAAAAGTAAAAATATATTTGTTATTGTTAAAATATTAGTAATGTTGATTCATAACTTGGCAGCTTTGTCCTTGGGCTTATGTTTTTTGGGCTCATACCTGTTATACGTATGAGTAACAAACACAGTATCAAACTGCATTTATAGCCCTTTCCCTCAATAAAACACATATACTCTCCATCTCATTTAATATTCTCCTGAAACAGAATTTTCAGTTGTGGCAGCATATTCCTCTATAATTTTTAGTGAGTCTCCTACTATTGGATATTCAGTTGGCAATGGTCAATGTTTCTGCATTGAATGTGATCCTTCAAAAACAAGTATGCACTGCTACCATTATGATTGGGTCCTACAGCAATTCCTATACACTGGGTGGTTCCTAAGTGAAGGCAGTTTCTTTCTTATGGTTCTGAATGGTGGGAAGTCCAAGACCCAGGAGCCATCAGACCTAGTGTCTGATGTGGGCTGACTTCTTTTCCTGTGAAGTTGAGAGGTGATGGATCTCTGTGGCCCAGCAATCCCCTGCATGTAGGCTCCACCCCTGAGCTCTACTCATTTGCAAAAGCAGTTACCTCCTCCTCCTATCTTGGAAAAGGGGGCTCAGCATGGGAACTGGGGACACACAAACTGTTCAGATGGTAGCAGTCAAGGAAACCCACTCAAGTACAAAAGGGGAGCATGTTCCTCTGACCTTTTGTGGTGGGCCAGCTGGCCTGTTTTTTGCCATTGTCCTTCAGAACAATTAGAACCTAGGTGTGTTTGAAATCCTTCCATTTCCTCAGCGCTGCTCCTTGCTCGCCTTTCCAGTATGTTCTTGGTGCAATTCCACCACAATGGGGTAAGTTAGGAAAAATCCCAATTATGACTAAAATGTGAATCCTGAAGTCAGGATTCAACATCTCAACATCTGGGTGACCACAGAAGACCCTCCCTTGGAACTTCTGGTCCCTGTGTATCAATGAGAAGGACACTGGGTAAAGTAATGTATGACAGTTAAGGGGACTTTATCTTCAGATTTGGAAAACAACCTCCTACTCGTTTTTCTGTGGAAACCCAGGAGAATGAATCTTAAAAGCAGTCAAAAATCTGCTATCTTTATTGCTCCTTTTCCTCATTTGGGATTGGGAGAGATGCCAAAGCCTAACATGTTAAAGATAGTGGTTCTTTTGTCCTCTTTACCAAGAACTAGGTTAGTTGGATTAGAGCTAAATTTAAATAATTCCGTGGTTCACAGCTGCATAAAGAATGTAGTCCCTCTTCTCCCGAAGCCAGCTGTGTTTTATAACTGTCTATCCTCACTCTAAACAAATAGAGTAGGAAAAAAAAAAAAAACCCAACCCAGGGCTGTCTCGAGCCATCCTAAATTGCTCTCAGTTTTATAGAACAATCCAGAAATAACTGACTCTGCTGTGCAGACCTCAGAGCTAACCTTACCGAGGCACTGCGCCTCGTCTGAACACACTGATGTTAACAAGCACATAGTAGTTGCCCAGTGGGCTGCGCTGAAGGCACAGCACGGGCAGACACTTTTCTGACCAACAGCAAACCATTAAAGGCGTAAAACCTGTTTAATTGAAACACTGGCCGACCCTGTAGGAAGGGCTGGAGGCCGAGGGATGATTAAATGAACAGGTGCGGTTTGAGTTTGTCAGTTGAACGTAGAGAACGGTTTTCTTCTACATCAGAGCTCTTGGAACATGTCATGGAAGAACTGTGGAAGGGTTTCTTTAAACCACCGCAGCAGGTACCATGTGTAATAAAACACTGCTGATGGCCAAGCTAAGCTTTCCCGTTTCCATCTAGCGATGGGAATGGTTCCAAAGTCTTAGGATGTGCAGCCCTGTCTGTTCAATATCAAGATCACAGATAGCACATCTGACTGTCCAGCAACATACACACTATATACGCTTGGCTGGTGTTGGCTGTGTGTCTGCTGTGTGTTAAGAAACCACACCGCTGAACAACCAATGATAAAATGGCTCTTCTTGGGAGTAGGGAGATGGCTCGGTGGCTACAGTGCCTGCTGCACAAACACGAGAACCTGAATTTCATCTCCCAAACCCACATTTAAAAGCCAGGCATGGTTGCTTGCTTTTGTAAGTCTAGCAGCGGGGACAGAGACAAGTGGATCTTGGTGAGTGCAGCATTCACTGGCAGACTCCACCTTATCCTTTGAGATAAAGTAGCCAGTGCTAGTGGAGGATAACCTCCCCTTACTCAAAATACAAGAGTGTATACAAAACTGAATGTGCGTGAGTGCACACACACACATACACACATGCACATCAGCTTGCACGTGCACATCCACTAGCACAAAATAAACACCACATAATGGGCTTCTTTTCTTAGGCTACTACAAGTCTTAGAGGGAAAAGACAAGCCATAAACAAAAGTAGGCAGGAGAGAGTCTAAGCTCATTGAAATGACATCATTTGAGGTCCTCTATGATCTAGTGTCAAACTAACACTAACCCTGGGCATCCCTGTTATATCCTCTGTTCAACAGCCTAAGGCTAGGGAGATGCCCTCTGCTTTCCCATGGGCCTTTGTTCAAGTGATTCCTTTATTCTGTTCCCACAAATGCAAAGCCTGCTTGTCCTTCAGGCAGAGACGCCTCATTTTCCACCAAAGCTCCCTACCCCACATCCTCAGCTCCTGGTACTGGTCTCTCATAGCACTTAGCAGAGCCTGATAACAGTATTTGTGATTTAACTTCTTGTTCACTCTCAAAGACAGTGAGACTATCTTATTCATCATGAACCATCCTAACAACAAACATAGCAGCTGTAAGATGAGATTCTGCAATGTATGTTTTACTGTGGGCCAGGGGCTGGCACAAATGCTTCTCTCACATCTGGGTAACCAGCATGAAAGGTAGGAGCTGCGGTTGCTTACAGGTGTGGTGACTGAAGGTCAGAACGGTCACCTGACTTTGTGGACGTAAATCCAGAAAGCCTCACATTGAAGCCTATGTCTCTAACCATGATTCTGACTTTATCCTCTTGTTCTGTCTAGCCAGGTTTCTTGTTCATAATAGCCTCCATGGGGCAACTCCCTGGCAGGACAGGGAAGTCCAGGGCAGCCTCTCCAATGTCATGCTGTAAGTCACAGCCACCAAGACTTGGCAAATGCCATAGTTAGTGTCCACATCTTCTCTTGTACTTATCTAAGATGGTGGTTCCCAACTGTGGTGGTTTGAATATGCTTGGCCTGGGGAGTGGCACTATTAGGAGGTGTGGCCTTGTTGGAAGAAGTGTGTAATTGTGGGTGTAGGCAATGAGACCCTCCTTATAACCAGATGGGAGTCAGTCTTCTTCTAGTAGCCTTCAGGTAAAGATGTAGAACTCTCAGCTCCTCCTGCACCATGCCTGCCTAGATGCTGCCATGCCTTGATGATAATGGACTGAACCTCTGAACCTGTAAGCCAGCCCCAATTAAATGTTATCCTTATAAGAGTTGTCTTGGTCATGGTGTCTGTTCACAGCAGTAAAATCCTAGCTAAGATACCAGCCTTCCAAATGCTTGCACTCTTTAATGCAGTCCCTCATGGTGTGGTGACCCCCAACCATAAAATTATTTTCATTGCTACTTCCTAACTGTAATTTTGCTATTTGTTATGAGTTGTGATGTAAATATCCATGTTTTCTGAGGGTCTTGGGTAATCCCTGTGAAAGGCTCATTCAACCCCCAAAGGGGTCAAGACCCACGGGCTGAAAATGGCTGACTGAGGGCATAAGGGCGATGGTTGCCAGTGGAAAAGTAAACGTTTTGAACTGGTTTACCACAAAAGATTAGATGGCGGCTTAGTTTAGAGTCTTTGGGTCGGCAGTACAAACCCATCATGCAGCCCTGCTTGAACCCAGGCTTTCATGTAGCTGCCTCAGTCTGGGCTGAGAGGGTCAGCCTCCCTCCTGACTAGCCCTGCCAGCTTCCTCAGAGGAGAGTGGCGTGGCTCCCCTGCCTGTCCCCATGTATTACCCTACTCAGATCCGGACAGGCCTGCTTTTGTGAGCACAAGTGGGTGGGTAGCCCTCTGTGGCATCCCAAGTCGGTGGAAGCAGGGCCACAGGGGCAGTTGGATTGGAAAAGTTAGGAAAGGGAGAGAGTGGGAGAGCTTTCTGCAGACAGCCACCAGCAGGCCAGGCAGAGTGCTCCCTCCATTCTCTCTGGGTCATGAATAAGGTGAAACCCCAGACCCTGAAGTCCTTCCTCAGGGTTCCCCAAGTGTGCCATATCTGTTGGCAGGTAAGAGAGATGGTTCTGTTCTCCCTCTTCTTTGCCCCTTCTGCCTGTGAGGGACTAAGGGCTTGGTAGCAGCAGCAGCAGCAGCAGCAGCAGCAGCAGCAGCAGCAGTCTGAGTGTCTCCACCACATCTTGAGCTGCAAGCCACCCTCATTGTAAGATATTCAGAGCTGAGACCAGGGAGGCCCTAGGAGAGGTGACTGGGTCATGAGGGCTTTGAACAGCCTCATGGAGTAATGAGCTCTGTTATCTCCAAGGTAGCTCTTTACATTTGTTTGTTAAATTTGAGAGAGTCTCTAATGCAGATTGTTCTCAAACTCACTTTATAGCCAAGGAAGATGACTTTGAATTTCTGATCCCCCCCCCTGACTGGGGTGACAAGAATATGCCACTTCAGTGTGGAGGGTTGAACCCAGAACCTCATATATGCCTGGAACACACGCTACCAACTGAGCTATTATCTACCTTCCCTTCGGGGTAGGGGATTTCTTTTCTTCCTCCGTTTTTACATTTATTTCCTTATTCATACGTGTGTCCGTGTCCACATGCACATACTAACACATACCATGGCACATGTGTAGAGCTCAGAGAGCAACTTGCAATAGTTAATTCTTCCTTGTACCATGTAGGTCCTGGGTACTGAACTCAGGTCATAGCCTGGGGAGCAAGAACTTTTAATGGTCTGAACCAACTCACCAGCTCAGGGTAGGTCTTTCCAAGCCACCAGTCAGCTCCAACTCTGTTATGTGTCTCTCTTGCCATCTGATGTCTTGTGCTGCCAGTAACTCCGAGGAGAGAAGACAGCCCCCACTAAATGTGACCCCTTGACTTTGGACTTCCTGTCCTCCAGAACCATGAGTTAAATAAACCTTCATTCTTTAAAAGTTACCCGGGCAGGAGAGATGGCTCAGTGGTTAAGAGCACTGACTGTTCTTCTGAAGGTCCTGAGTTCAAATCCCAGCAACCACATGGTGGCTCACAACCATCCATAATGAGATCTGATGCCCTCTTCTGGTGTGTCTGAAGACAGCTACAGTGTACTTATTTATAATAATAAATAAATCTTTGGGCCGGAGCGAGTGGGGCTGACCAAAGAGAGCAGAAGTCCTAAATTCAATTCCCAGCAACCACATGAAGGCTCACAACCATCTATCTGTACAGCTACAGTGTACTCCTATATATAAAATAAATAAAGAAATGTTACCCCGTAGGTGGCTCTATTTAGCAACAGAATATAGATTTACTCTGTTTCTTCCCTTGGCTTTAGCTTGGCTTACCAGCCACGCCGGTAGCTATGCGACTCCACATGCCATAGCTCAGCTTAGTTGCCATGTTTTTGGGAAGATATACCAGAGGATACAAAGACAGACAGACAGACAGACTGACAGATAAATGAGCGATTGATGCTGGTGGGTCTAATGTAGCACACCACGATTTCCTGATTCACTGATGCCGTTCTGCTGGGATTCCCCAGGAAAGCTATAATGTGCACAAGGCATCATGCGATTCTATAAGGGTCAGAAACAGGTACTGAAAAAGATGGAGCTTCTCTGATATTCCCCCTCTGACCATCAGTTATATTCCAGTTCCATGGCCTTCCGGGGGTGGGGGTGGGGTGGGGCATCTGCAAGTGTCACTAGAAAGCCAGTCCTCTATATCAGGACCATGGGGGATTGAAGTTCCAGCTGCACTTCACTCTACAAAATCAGACTTCAATTATATTCCATGCAGCATGACAACGTTGTTAATTCAGGACTGACTTTCCTGACCTTGGTTTCCAGAATGTGAAACGGGACAATTAGAAAAGAAATTGCAGGAGGGAGTCTCATCCCCAAAGAGAAGGGTTTGCAGACAGCCAGACTGGCTAGAGGTCAGTAGCTCTGTCCTTGGTGCCGTGAAGCAAACAGACAGACTAGTGATCAAGAAAAGAGCAGGCAATGTTTGTCTCCCCATGGACTTTCCCCAACACCACCGAAGAGAAGCTTATATGTGCCTGGGGAAAATCCTCTGCAAGAATCCCTGTGTCCAGGGTACTGTGGATAGGAAGGACCTGAATGTCTGCAGGTATACAGAGGCCCTGGATCAGCCACTACTACTGAAGACATAAGGCTTGAAATGAGACTTCGGAGGTAGGGAGAAAGGCTTAAAGGAGAAGAAGAAAAACGGGGGGCGGGGGTGGGGGTTAGAGAGGTAACATCACCTAGCCCAGTTCTCACAGAAAGTTGTAATGAAGCCACGACCCTAGAGCCTCACTCCTACCCAAGTAAAGGGCTTCACCAGTCCAGAGAATAGACAGCTATTGACACATCTACAGCATCATGCAGCAATTGGCTACCCAGCACCACAACTCCTGCTTCCTAGATGCCTGTTTCCACATGTGACCAGACCTAAAGTGCTGTAAGTTGTAAATCATTTTGTGCACCACTGAGGAGAGATGTCCCACGTCCTGACTCTAGAGATGCCGACCTACTTACAAGGTGTGCATCTGAGGTTAGGAAAGATTAGGCACCTCAGTGGGTCAGGAGTCCAGTTTCTACTTCCATGCCATCTCAGCCATATCTCCTCAGTGTCTCCCCTGGTTATCGAGGAGAGGACACAGGCTTAGAGCACTGGTATCTGCACCTGTGGCGGGTGACACAACTGGGGAGCCACAGAGTCTAGATCTATCCTGTGCCCCAAACTCCCTGCCCTAACGATTAAGCCACACTAGTGTTTGGTCTTCCTCCTGGGCTCCGTAAACAGAAACCACAAAGAAACCACCAAACTGTAGGGAAAAGGGAACCTTGTTGTGTCAGTCCTTACCCATCCAGGGTCACTTGTGCCTAGGGTCACTTTTATCTCAGGCTCCCTGGGGTTTACACACATCTGCCCTTGGGTTGTGGAGTCAGGCAACTACTGCAAGAAGGGCTCAGAGCTCCGGCTATTTGCGTCCTTGTTCATTAGGCTGCTCGGGATGGGTCTTTCTTTCTCTGACCCATCTCTTCATTTCCCAAAAGCCTCCATTGGTGATTTGTGCCAGATTTTATAGCATCATCTTTGACCTTGAACCTCATCCTTCCCACATCTTCCTTGCCTCCTCCCACCTCCCTCTTCGTCTTAACCCCTCAGCATCTCCCTGCCTTCTTCCAAAGCCTTATTCATGTCTTAATCACTTCCTGGTCCATTCACATCTCCATCTCATGAAAAAGTTTCCTAGAATTCCTGCCTCTTAAGATGAAATATGGGATGAGATAAGAGATGTCTGTGTGGGAGAAAGGCGACTGGACATGTCTTCTTGCTCGCTTTGTGGCCCCTTGACCTTCCCCATTGACTATGGATCACACACAGACAAGCATCTCTTGGCTCCCAACTCCTGTATCACATCACCCTCTGCCTTGACCTTTGGCTCTCCTTCCCCAGTTTTCCATGGTGCTAAAGGTAAATATTCCCACTAAAGTCTTCCCATCTCTTTCAGACGCTCTTATTCTCTCCCTTCCCGGCCACTGAGTCACCCTTTCCTACCACACCTCTCTCAAAGCCTTCCCCAAGATGAAGAATGGGAATTGGTACTCCCCCCCACACCCCCGCTCTCTCTCTCTCTCTCTCTCTCTCTCTCTCTCTCTCTCTCTCTCTCTCTCCCCTGATTTTACTCCCTGCTTCAGAGAGACAATAAAACCATGGCCTGGGATCGCTTCCTAACTGGCCAGGCCTCTCTATTGGAAATGCCTGTTCCCTCCTCCCCTGAATTTCTCCTCACTCACCCTCACCCATCGGAACCCATACTCGCTATCCTCGGCTCCCTGAAATGATCCCACCAGGAGGAACCTTGAGACACTTGCCATGCCAACACGCTTTCAATCCTGACTGGCACGGTTCACTTGCAGCATTCAAGGGCACACTCTGCTCAGCATAGGCCTCCTTGATTGGAAGTTCCCAGAGAGCACAGAGATGCCTGCTGCATTCACCCTTCCTACAGGCCCAGGAGGCCTCTGAATACATGTGCTGAGGACTGAGGTGTAGCTCAGTGGTACAGCACTTGTCTAAGGTATGTAAGGCTCTGGGATGGACACCCAGAACCCCCCCCCCCCGCACCAATTCTGAAAACGAAGAAGAAATGCAAAGAACTGGAAGTCACCAGTGAGACTGTGCGTCCATTTAAGTCACCAGTGAGACTGTGCGTCCATTTAAGTCACCAGTGAGACTGTGTGTCCATTTAAGACTGGAGCACCTCGAAGGCTCCTTTCATTTGATGAACATTTACAGATCCTACTGTGAACTAAGTCTTGTGCTAAACATGGTAAACATAACAAAAAATAAATAAACCAAAAATCTCCCACTTCTTGAATCTTGCCTTCTAGCAGAAGATGCCATTTTTTAAGTGATTATACTGTCACCCACCGAATATTGAACTATTGTAAGCCTATTAGAAACAACCTTTGGAAAAAATGCACTGTGCCAGCCCAGCTACATTTTCAGCCCCAAAGTACTAAAATAGCAGAAAGTATTTCAAAAACAGCTTTCTAGAGATATAATTCACACATTACAATTCACCATTATAAAGTACGCAACTCAGTGGCTTTGGGGACATTTATAGAATCGTACAAGGGTTGCCACTACATAGTTGGGGACATAACTGTTAGCAGCTATTTCCTATTTTTTTTCACTCCTTTGCTCCTTGGAAATAACCAACCTACTTTCTGTTTTTATGGATTTGTCTATTCTGGACATTTCATATATGTGGAATTCTCCGAGATGTGACTGGTGTCTTTCACAGCCCAGTTCATCATGTCGAAGCATGCAGCAGAATTTAGCTCCATTTTATGGCTGACTAACCCATCCCATGAAGGCACTTCTTGGCTTGGATGAGTAATTCCGCTGACATTAGATGACTCATCTTATGTGAACATATGCCTTCCCTGCTCTTGGGTATGTACTCAGGTGTGAGATTGTTGGGTTATATGCTAACCGGTGCTTCACTATTTAAGGAACTGCCAGCCCTTTCCAAAGTGGCCACACGATTCTGTGCTCCAAGCAGCACCATACAAGGGTCGCATTTCCTCCATCCTGGTCAACACTTGTTGCCGTCTACCTTTTCCCTTGAGGTCCTCTTGATGGGTGTGACGTGGTGCAGGGACCTCTGGACCTTGAATTTTCTCAGTGGCTAAAGATGTGAGCATCTTGGCGTGAGGAGACGAGGAAGTCTGAATTGTGTTTGTGAGGCAGGTCCTGACTGGGGTTCAGCAGCACGGCACCTGCAGGGTATCAGCTCCTCCATTAGCTACAGTTCCTGAGAGGGATGTCTTACCGAGATGAAGCAATGCACCTTCATCGTACCTCCCCATCCCGCTGCTCGTAACCGGTGCCCAAACCCTCTCAGAGGCTAAGATGGCAAGCCTGTCATTGGCATCCAGAGAAAAACGAGAGACACAGAACAAAGAAGACAGTTGACACAACTGCCTAGACCTGTGAGCACTGCTCTCAGTTCAGGTCATCTGAGAAATGGCTTCTGCTCTCTTATCACATGACGAGGGTGAGGATGAGGCCTGACAGACATAAGTTGGAGTTCCCGCCACTCTGGGAGCAGTGAGGAAGGCAATGCCTGTCTGCTTCTGAAGTTTGGAACCAAAGATGAGATTATAGAAGAGATCTGACAGGGGTCATCTTCAGCTCTGCAGGCATCATGATGAGTTAGGGGCACACCAAACACTCAGTCCTCACAAAATGTGGGTCGCGGGGAGTGCTGAACAGGTACAGCAGCTAGTGAGTGGGTGTACTCTGATACTGTTCCCACATGCTATGAGCCAGAGGCCACTGTGGAGTGACCCTACAGTGGGGTCAGGGGCAGACCTCCTGGGTGGGGAGGCAAAGGCCCACAGCCAGAAAGAGTTGGTCAGCCAAGGAGCCGCCCTTAGCCCCGACACAGCCAAGAGAGACCAACAGCCCCAGTTTGAGTCATAAAGGCAAAGGAATGGGCAGACTAACACAGGCTGAGGTCCGGAGCAAGAGCCTTGAAAGACACGTTCTTCTCTTTTGGAGTGGCAGAGGGACCTTGACTCCTCTCTCCCATCACCACTGAGGGCCAAGGAAGGTGAAGCTGGAGAAGTCTGAGGGACAACACATGGCCTAAGAAGATGTATGGTAGGCAAGGTGTTTTTAGCCACCAAATAGCCTCAATATAAGAAATAGCAGTCATGTTATACAGAGAGCCCAAGAATCTGACTTTCACCAGCTGGCTCAGTATCAAGTCCCCTGTACTCTGCTGATGAGATGACATGTCTAATTAATGAAAATGCCTTCAGTCATTTTCAGGGACAGCTGGAGTCAAAGGAGACTATAACTTTCCCAGCCCTTCCAAAAAGAGAGAGAGAAGGAGAGAGAGAGAGAGAGAGAGAGAGAGAGAGAGAGAATAAAAAAAAGCCTCTCCTCTTTGTCTCTGTTGTCTCCAGTGGCCAATCTTTCAGAAAGCCACTTGGAGGAGCCATGCTTAAAGGCTTATAAGACCTTACCTTGTCCCAAATGCTAAAGCCAGTTCACCCCACGTGCCCTAAGTCCTCCCAGAAATCCACTGCAAGTAGATAGAGCCACAAATGCTTCATGGACATAGAAACTGAAGCCTTGGTGAGGCTTCCCAGGATCTGGGTAAAAGACTGGGCCAGCATTTGATTTAACTGAAGAGGCTGAGCACTGAGCTGCCCTGTTCTGTCCCCCTCTCTGTTCTGCTAAGGAAAGAAAAAAAAAAAAGGTTCCCATAGGGCTCTAAATAAGGGCTGTTTCTTGAAGACAAATACAAAACTACTTCCATCTGTAAAATACATACTCACTTCACATGTGTATTGAAACACACAAAGGTAGTTAACCAAAGTGGTAGAGAGCCTGAGAGCTTATTTCAGCCATCTTCAACACACACAAGTAAATTGTTGGCCTCAAGGCTTCAGCACCGTCAGTTTTGTAACTGTTCCTAAAAGACACCATACTGAGCTCGGCCCACATATGTCTACCCAGGCATGCGTGTGTCTATCCATCCACACATCCATCCAGTTTCTCACCTCACAGGTTTTTAACTTATCCTGTGCCAGGCATTGCCAACTCAAATGTCCAGGAGATCCCCCCACCCCACCCCAAGGAGCACAGTCAAAAAAAAAAAGTCTCCCACCCCTCAGGAACCAGTCCATATAGATCCTACTTACAATTACCAGAATATGGCCCTCTGCATCCTGTATCCCATCCCTTCTCTTCCTTCTGGTCCAGGCATGCAAGGCACGCACATTACCATTCAAAGAATCTTGCTGTCCGTCTCACTTTTTATTCCTATTTGGTCCCTTAATAGTAAACAGAATATCTTTCATATGCAATCTGCTGTTTTTCTTTTTATGTCCTTTGATGATGATGATGATGATGATGATGATGATGATGACAATGAAATGTGTGTGTGTGTGTGTGTGTGTGTGTGTGTGTGTGTGTATGAGTAGCCCTGCTGCAGTATGTCCCCCCTCAGTACAAAGACCAAAGCTAGTCACACAGGGTATCTATCTCTAAGGCCTGACTCGTCTCCAGTACCTAGTCTGTTGCTTGAATAAATAAAGGCTGCTGTACTCATTCCAGTCGAGCTGTAAAATTTGGGCTTAGCCTCTGGGCAATAAAAACTAAAAGTGGAAATTTGTTCAAGGGTAAAGTATGATCAGATCTGCAGTGTATAAGAAAAAGGCGGGCAAGGCTGTGGACAAAGTAAGGAAAGAGGAGGAGGAGGAAGCGGAGGAGGAGGAGGAGGAGGAGGAGGAGGAGTGTAGAAGCAACTTCTGCTGGTAAGCTGAGAATTTGCTGTTATGACAATGATGGCAGAGATGGAAATTTTGAAATTTTGATATGTCAGATCCTGACAAAATGCCTACAGTCAGAGACAGGAAGTGTGACCACAGCTGCACTGGGGGCGACTTTGCAAGCCCTGCTCTGCCATCAAGCAGGAGAGTGAGACAAGAAGTGGGGGACAGTGGGTGTTTTCAAGTTGGGTGGGGCTCCCCCTTCAGGAGTAGGTCCTCAGTGGTCACAGTATTATCTTAAGACTGCACACTGCCTAAGGATGCTCTTGGAGCGGGTGGGGGCTATGACTCTGGGGGATTAGGGTGGGGATCAGGACAGACTCTAGGAGACACAGTTGTCTCTGGAGTTGCCATGCTTCAAAGAGTGGCTAGAGGAACAGGTGCCAGGCCTGGGCATTCAGGTAAAGAGCCTGAAGCCTAAGTTACTGGGGAGACCAGAGAAGGGAGAGTCCTCTCGGTAGCATTCAAAGTGCTGGGCCATTCTGCTGACTTCTTTTGGGAAGCTCAGATGAAAAGATGGAGGGAGGAAAGCAAGAGCCCTGGGGGAGTCATTGGGTGGCAGGGACCTTCCATAGGGTCAGAGGTGATAAGACAGAGTTATAGGGAGAACCAGGACACTGGGACGTCTTAGTGAACTCCCCATGGTTGCAGATGATTTGGAGAGGGCCCAGATGTGGAGAGCAACCAGATTACAGTTGAGTTCTGCTTCTTTGAGGAATTCATTTCTTCAGAGTTCACACCATGATGATTTATAAAGCAGCCACAAGATTCCCATTTCCTCTGTGCTTTAAACCGCATAGGTGTCTATTGCGTGCTGGGCTAAATAACTTGGTTTCTCAGGCCATTACTGATGCTGGACTAAATAACTTGGTTTCTCAGGCCAGGTGCTGCTGCATGGCTCCTCTATTATTTTTCCTCCTGCACACAGCTTTGCGGGGTGGGGGTGGGGGGTTCACACTGCATCTTAGAGTGTTTGTGTGAATTGTTCTGTAGGAGAAATCCTTCACACTGGCCTTGCCTGTCATGGTTCTATACCTAAGTGTGCTGTTTCCCAAAAGGGCTGCTCGAATTCATCCGCTTTCCTGTGAAAGACAGAGACTGAGAAGTGCAGGGAAGAAAAAAATCACAGAAGCTTGTATACATTGGCTGAAAACAGGGATTTAAAAGTATTCCAAGTTAATGACTGCACTGTTTTCTTTTTAATGGAGATGTAGGCTATAGGCAATGTATTTATGCAAAAGCAACCCTGATGAACCTGATGTGATATGCGCCACTTGGAAACGCCTCTCAAGGACAGAACATGACAGTCTACCTTCTCAGTCCGACTATCTTCTACACCCAGGCAATATGTGAAGGGGTCACTGCCCCCTCGTAGCATGTTTAGACTGTTAAGAGTGTGGCATGTTACTTGTTCACAGATTTCAGGGTTCAAGTCTATTAAAATGTTTTGTAAACATGACTATATCCCTGGAATTTGGTATTTAACACATGAGTTAAATTTGGTATTTAACATGAGTTAAATTGTGTTTTCATGAGATTATCTTTGGCACACAGTGGGGAAGCCCTCTCTGCTCCCCACAGAGAACACAAAAGCCTTCAGAGAAAGAACGAAGACCAGGAGCTAAGGACCCCTGGCTCACCCTGCAGGCAACACACTTGCCTCAGAGCGCCCTCTTCTGGACATAGGCCCCATTGCACCAACACCAGTCCAACCAAGTCAAGAGCAGGAGGAGCCTGAATTTCATCTTTTGAAAGTCAGCTCTACCTCTCCAACCAACACTAACATCAATGAACTTTTGATTTTCTTATGCCAAAGCCACTGAAACCCCAAGGTGTTCTCTTTCAATATTTGAGCTCTGCCTCTTCTCCAGGGCTGAGTCCTTGGTGGCTACATATTTTTAATACCCTCCTTAGATCTGAGTTGAGACTTTGAATATACAGGAAGTAGATCTAGAAAGGAAAGCAGAAAGGTACAATGCTACTCATTATATGTCATGTGTGCCTAGGACTCAGGCTTTCTGACCGCTTCGCAAAGCTGGCCTCCTTGACTTTCCTGTCTTCATCTAGTAATAGTCTTCTGAGCACCTACCTACTATGTGACAGGAAATGTGCTAGAGCCCATCTTTGCAGCCAGCAAGCTGTGAACAGCATTACTCTCCACACTGTCACTGCTAATTGGGCAGGAGTTTTTAATTGTGAAATACTTGAAAACCTAGACAAATCCTAACTGCTTACTGGAGCCCGAGTGTTAATCTATCCTGTGACTATTCGATTTAGCTAGATTAATTCTTGCAGTTCTAAAGTGGCTTCTTTATAGCATCCTTAAAGGAGGCTATTCAGTCCTCCAAGGACCAGGCTCATGGTCTGTTGTGATGGGAGAGAGGAGCTAGCATGAAAAAAAAAGCAACTTTTCCAAATAACTGTTTTCCATGGAAAAGACTGAGGCCAGGACCTGCTTGGATGCAGGAGTCTCTGGTTACCTGGCACCAACTCCATAAAGCCTGCTGGTGAGCCACAGGCCTGGAACCCTAGGCTTCTGCCTAGTCACCTTGTCCTGCTTCTCCTGTTCTTCCTCCAGGCAGAAGTGGTGCCTCCTTCTCCTTTTTTTCTCATGCAGAGGCTTATCTGCCTGACAGAGGGATTGACCCAGGCCATCCTAGCCAGGCCTCAGTATGCATAGAATAGAAGACAGTAAGTCAGTAGTCGACAGTGCTGGAAGGTGAGCTAGAAATTGCCATGCAAGAGAGATATTCAAAGTGGCCCACACAAGACCAAGGGCTGTGAGGAACTAAATCCCAATACAATGTCCAGCATGTTCTCGTCAGCTACTTCTGCCTGGACTTAACTCTAAACTCCAGCCGGACCATAGAGGGTCAGAGATGCTCACACATTTACAACCACAGTACCGATGCTTCTTGGAGAAAACTGTGTGTCCTTGTCTACTGCCCATGGCTCAGCGAGCTCGCTCTCTCTTCAGTAAATCTGGCTTTTGAAGAACGCTACCATTCTCTCTAAAACTATTCTACTTTCCAGGCCATCTGGAAGAGGGCGACATTTTAGAGGGCTGTTCCATCAAAAGTTCCAATATTTCCGGTGCCCTTCTGAAGCCACATTGTTCAATCAATCCCAGCTCATGCAGCCCAGCTCCTCAAATATTTATTGAGTTGAGTACCGTGTATTAGGGAAAGGCCTGGACCCACCCTCAGGAAACACATGGACCGAGAATGAGACACGACAAGCAACCTTTCAGTACCGCATGGGTAGGTGCAAGGAGAGGCTGCCACATCAGGGAACATCATGGAGTTGCTGTCTGGAGGGACAGCCAGATGTTAATTGGAAAATTACTCAAATAAGAGGAGAATCTGGAGTTTGAGCAGCGTTGTGGAGGAGAGGCAGGTGGCGCCGTGCAGCTTTGATGCCGAATCTGGCTGGGGTGGAGGAGCGTTAGGTGAATTGGCTGAAAGAATGTTCCAGGCACAGGAAGAATGGAAAGGTGGCAGGGGGCCACAGAGTAGAGCTGTATTAGTAACTTATCACTGTGACCAAATACCTGACGAGAAGCCACTTCAGGGAGAAGGGATTGACTTTGCCCTGGGGATTAAAAAGAGACACAATCCATTGCTGAGACCAGAGTGTGAGGCAGATGACCATATTCCAGCAGTCAGGAAGCAAAAAGCTGCCAGGAGGTGGAGCATGGCTAGCGAATCACAAGGCCCACCCTCAAAGGTCCCACTTCCTCTTGCAAGGCCTCACTTAAAGATTCATAACCTCTCAAAACAGAGCCACCCCCTGGGGACCAAATGTTTTGACACACAAGCCTAAGGCAGACATTCAAACTGCAATAGCAGCTAAGTCAGAAGAAGGTAGATATTTCTGAAACACAAGGCCAGCAAAGTCAGCCATCAGACCCCCCAGTGGGTGTGCCTGACAGTGGTCTTCACTTCCCTGAGCCCACTCTTTCTCTGTAGATACATCGTGTGGAATGGGTGAGCCCTACTACCCCCTCAGTGTCCCTATTCACCAGGCTGAGCCTGCAGGAAAGGTCCTTGTGGACTAGTCTAATGCTTCTGTTCAATAGTTCACATGAATCTGCGGGCGCCAGGCCAGGAGGTCTCCAAAGCCATGGAAATTAGCGTAAATGTCTGTAAAGGTAACCACTGGTTTTTCTGGAGACATTCTGAGTGAATGACTGGTTGGCCAGCTGACCACAAGATTTAAAAAAAAAAAAAAGCCAAAGAGTTTATCCTGAATACCCCAAGGTTGGAGTTGGGGGTGGAAGCAATGGGGGAGGCAGAGCCTTTCAAGAGAAGACCAGCTATAAATGGAAAATTACACTGAAGGAAAACAAGCTTGATGCGAGCCCATTTTTGACTCTGTCTGGAAATTCAGGGCATAAGGAAGTGGAGGGGACAGGGAGTGAGCAGATGTAGTCAGGCTGAACCACCCACCTCTGGAGTTGGGGAGGACGTGTGGGGGGGCAATAGTAAAAGTAGTACTCATATGGCTGCCATCTAGATACAGACAAACTCAGGCTCCTAGGGTTGCACATACTGGCTTATGTGGGGAGCAGGGTGTGCAATATGGGGAGGAGCATGGGGGAGTACTATGAGGCTCAAGGAGCACGTCTGCTTTAAGAGGGCCATGGTGCCCATGGATAAAACGATCCACTGGGCCAGTGATTGGTAGCTGATTGCTGCTTTCTCTGAGTAGGGCTGAACATTCATACTGAAGGCTGGCAGCTCCAGTTCCGCAGCTCACTGGAGAAGCACTGGTTATTTCTGAGCATCACGGTGCTCTGAATTCCTCATCAGAAAAGAAATTGTAATTCCAATAGCCCTACACCAAAATATTGACATTAGTAGGAGGCAACATTTGGTGACGGAAGAAGGACACTGTTTGCCTTCTTGGGTGGGACACGTCAAGTGCAGTCATGAGCTTCATGGGGACAATCTTGGGCTGATGTACAGGGTGGTCCCAGGAGATGACAAAGTCTAGGGGTGTTGTAACTGTCTTAGTTTGTCTAAGTAGTGTCTATGTTTTTTGTATGACAGAGTAGCCTTGTGACACATTTCTTGGAGCATGTCCCTATTGTGAAATATACATCTATCTGTCTGAAGACCTGAGGTCAAAGTCTCTGGGTTGTGGCCCCATGAAAACCCCTTCCTGGACATGTGGCCTTGAACAATAACATAAGCCCCTGGGCTTCAGTCCTCATCTGTAAAGTAAGACTGTTGATAGCACCTACATGATGGGCTTAAAAAGAACAATGTGCTGAAGGCTACTCCAGAGAATGTCCAGTGTAAAGCATTCAATAAATATCCGTAATGGCTATTACTGTAGAGTCTTTCAGCTTGTGCTTCCGATCACCCTGCTAGCCAGTCCCAGAAATGGAGTTGAAAAAGGTACTAGAGGTCCACATGGCAGAATAGTACTTAGCACTAAAAAGTCAAGCGCTGTATCAAGTTTACAAGAAAGAGTAGAGGCATTTTAAAGACAAACGACGGAGAGATGCCAACCAGAAAGGCTGCAGGCTGTCTGATTCCTACCATATGGTTATCTGAGAAAGTTAGAACATGGAGGCAGAGAGATGTCCATGCCACCTGCAGTTAGATAAATCTGTGGACACGGATGATTGTTTTCAGGCAGGGAAGCTAGCTGTGTGATACTGTGAGGAGAGACAGCTGTCATTATGTTGGTTATAACCTTTAGAAGGTACAACCCAGGAGAAGACCCATGATAAACTCCAGACCCAGGGCAGCAATGTGCTGTCAGTGCAGATTCACATGCCACTCTAGTAGAAGGTGGTCACTATGACAGAGGCTGGGGGGGGGGCTTGTTGTACTCTCTGCTGGGTTTTGTTGTGACCTTGAAACTTTTTAAAAATCAAATCTATTAATAAGAACATTTATAGGATACCAGGTGTGTTGAGCATGCCTATGATCACTTGGGAGGTGGGGAAGGGTAGAAAGTTCAAAGCCAGCCTGAGCTTTCACAAACAAGAAGTTATAGGTATCTGTCCACCATTATCATTTGTTGGCTGCGTAAAAGTTACAGGTTAAATGTGAGAAAGAGAAAATCAAGAGGTGTGTGAACATTCAAAGAAGGCAAATACAATTGATGGGCCTGAAGACAGAGCTTTGCCATAAACAGCTCCATGTGGAGAAAGTACAAAGGAAAAGGCCATTAAGAGGTATGAAGAGGATCTCAGAAAACAACTGGGAGGACTTGGCAGGGGCAGTACCTACCTGTCTCCTAGACAAAGAAGGTCAGAGCCAAAGTCCTTCCTCCAGACATGAAGCAAAAATAAGAGAAGGCAGAAAAATGGGAAGCCCCTCTGCCCAGAGTTTGTGCTCAGGAGAAAACAGAAATATTGGGTTACTCAGATAGGAAAGAGAATAAAGAAGCCAAGGAAGAATGTGGTTCCTGAAGTCTGCTTGGCTTGTGATTGCTGTATTAAGAAACCATCTAAGTGGGCCAATGTCCCAAGAAGGTCCAGGAAAGCCAGTGGCAGTGGCTGAGGTGTATTTGAGTGAGCCTGGTGTTATGACACAAGGAGACAATCATGTCCAAGTTATCAACACTCCAGGAAAGGATGGGCCCACAGAAGGCCTTGCTGATTTGATAGTTGTTTCATCAAGAGTGTCACAGTGAAGATGCTCGCTGCCTCTTGACTGCTCTGTGGCCTCAGAACCACATTCCTCAGTCTGAGGGACACTCCTCCTCTGTCCTGCAGACAGAGCAGGCACATCCTGCCAACTTCATAGCATTTATCCCTCCGGAATCTTGCTTTCTACTGGACCAGAGCTTCTGAAATCGAATATGTTTATGAGTCGCCCGTGAGTCCCCTGAGGCATCTTGGGAACTTGAGGATCAAGGAGGACTCTTCAGTAGTAGTGGCACCTGAACTGACACCTGAGCAATGAGTGGGTCACAATCACAGACAGAGAGCTAAGAGCTAAGTGTACTGGCTAGTTTTGTGTCAACTTGACACAGCTGGGTTATCACAGAGAAAGGAGCTTCAGTTGGAGAAGTACCTCTATGAGATCTAGCTGTGGGGTATTTTCTCAATTAGTGATCAAGGGGGAAAGGCCCCTTGTGGGTGGGACCATCTCTGGGCTGGCAGTCTTGGGTTCTATAAGAGAGCAGGCTGAGCAAGCCAGGGGAAGCAAGCCAGTAAAGAATATCCCTCCATGGCCTCTGCATCAGCTCCTGCTTTCTGACCTGCTTGAGTTCCAGTCCTGACATCCTTGATGATAACAGCTGTATGGAAGTGTAAGCCAAATAAACCCTTTCCTCCCCAACTTGCTTTTTGGTCATGAAGCAAGAATAGGTTTGTGCAGGAATAGAAACCCTGACTAAGACACTAAGCATCTCTGGGGTTCAGGGACTGGTGTTTGGGGCAAAGGGAATGACAACTGTCTGTTGTTGGAGAAGCAACAAAAGCTGCAGCCTGGCTGGAGCTCCGCTGGCAAGCAGAGAAAGTAGAATGACAGGGCCAGGGAGAACCCAGAGGCTGCTCAGCCGCCAAAGCACACATCCCATCACGGAGCTACGCCCTCAGCTTCAATGGGAGCATTTTGAGCAAGCAAAGAAACATAAACTCTCTCAAGAAAATTGACCCAGGAGCACGGTGATCGGAAGCAGGCGGTCTGGGACATGGTGGCAGCCGTGGAGAAAGCAGGCGTCGGAATGATGGCGCACTTTAGAAACGGAACTTGATGATGAGGTAGATGAGAAGAGGTGAAATGCTCTTTGTGTCTGAGGCTGAGGCGTCGAGAACATTTACTAAAATTTGAAATACTGGGCAAAGAAGAGTTTAGGGGAGCCGACGGTTCCATTACATAAAGATAATTAGTGCATTTCCAAGCTGAGGTGCCAAACAGGTAATGGGATGTAAAGTCTGGCTGTATATGATTTCTATCCCCTACTCCCCGTGTTCCCGCTTACCACATCCCAATGGACTCCCAAATGCCTCGAAGTGGACAGTTTCCTTTCTCTCACTGCCCAGGTGCTTTGCCTTACTACATAGTGACCTTTGCCCAATGTACCTGCCACCCTTAGCTTCTTGAAACACTAATCATATATACATACCAGATCAAGCTACCTTACTCCTCATCAAACCATCCTGTGGGGACTCCTATTAAAAGTAGAGAGCATGCATATAACTTAGTCCATAAAGTGTTAACCTAGTATTCATGAATCTCTGGGTTCAATCCCCAGCACTATATTAAACTAGGTATGGTGGAACACGTCTCTAATCTTGGCACTCAGGAGGTAAAGGCAGGAGGATCAGGAGTTCAAGGCCAGCCTCAATTACACGGCAAGTTTGAGGCCAGCATGAGTTATGAGACCCTCAGCAAACAGACAAGCAACAAAATAAAACCTGGATGCCAACTCTAGTGTGGTAGCAGATGCTTCTAATATGAGCACTTAGGAGGCTAAGATGAGAGGACTGAGAGTTCCAGGCCACCGTAGGCTGCACTGGGAGACCCTGTCTCAAGACACAAACAAAACATCTAGGTCATTAGTCACATGCCATATTTTCTTTTTGAGAATTATTTATGCATGTTAATCTCCCATGGTAGTCAAAATCCTAAAATGTGGGACTTAGGACCACTTCCTTAATTTACTTTGACACTATCTTCCTTGCTATACAGAAGTGTGCACAGCACAGAGAGAACTCCACATTCAGTGTGCTGACAGAGTGAGCCACGAGTGATGGGGCTCTGTCTCAGGGTGACTGTCACCTTTATACAGTCCTTGGTGGTCAAAGGGGAGATCTCTGAATCCTTAGAAGACTTCAAGATAGCTATGTTCCTGGTTCAGTGTCTACAGCTATCCCATGCAAAGAGTCTCAACACATGTGTCTCGAATGTTTATTATGTGCTGTAGGCAAATGACATCTTTCTTGAGAAAAATATGAATCTAATTAAGGAAACCACTGAGGGCACTGTTGTCAGAAAAATACATTATTTCTTGATAAAAAGATTAACATTTGTATCTTCAGCCCTTCTGTCCATTCTGTCCATGAGCCCTCAGGAAAACCAGATTTATCCATTCTCATGCATTTTATTACATGCTGGGCTGGGTCACGGATTCTGAAAATGGAAAGAAATGGTGAGAAGTCAGATATCAGGTAGTGGAGTCTTGATATGCAAGCTGATAGACTCCTACAAAATGACAGGGTACCTGAGAACGAAGAGGGATGCTACAGAGGGAGGCTGGGCTGTGGTCTGAGCTCAAGAGGACGGGAGAGGTAGAAGCTGAGGTCTGCCGGCCACGTAGCATGGATGAAGGAGTGAAAGCATGTAAGGAGACAGAGAAAGGGAGAAGAGCCAACAGACAGAGAAGCGGAGGAGAGCGTATAGATGGAGAAGCTGAGAAGAGCATGCAGAACAGAGAGATGGAGGTGAGCGTGTAGACAGAGAAACAGAGAGGATGTGGGAAGAGGACAGCAAGAGGACATGGCCAACCATGGCGGGCGGCCACCACCAATGGAACGTCAACCACACACCAGACATCACAGTAGACATTTTCTATCTATTTTCATTATTAACTTATCCCAATGGCCATGGAGGAGGTATGGCTATTTTACTCATGTCACAGATGAGGAAGGAGCCTGGGGGTGCAGGGCAGTGGGGTGGGCTTGGGACTGGTCAGTTACTCAGGACCACTGGGTCAGGGACTTCAACAGCTGAGATTTAGATCCAGCTCTTAGTCTCCCACCTTCCGATCTTGATTCAGGGACATTGCTCCCATCGAGCCTGCCATAGCCAAGGAACGAGATGTCTCCTGGCACCTCAGAGAGCAAGGTGCTGAGTGATGAGCTAATTTGGAAGTGTAACTCAAAAACCCTTCTGTGACCGAACTGTCTCAGAGCCGATGTACTCATCCATCACTGGGAGTACCCACACCATTGTGTCTGGCCCGACCTAAAGGACTTTTTTATTGTCTGCCCTTCGTCATGAGTAATGCCACTTTCCATTTTAAGCAGGGAGCTTCAGGAGATGACCACAGTGTAAGCCATGATTTAAAGCTAAGCACTGCCTGGGTAGTTACTCATCCCCTTCAAGAGGTGACTGGCACACACCCTCCCACCCGGGGCACTGCAGGAAGACCTGCTTGCTTGCTGAAGCTTGAAGGCAAATCTGGATGCCCCAGACTGGGCAAGGTGCCAGGCTGTGTGGAGGCTGGTGGCTTGGCCGGCTCTCCACCTGAAATGCTGGCTTTCTCTGAGTCCCCTGGGTATACTAAGGTTGTGTTACTTGCCTGTGTGGCATCTCCTGAGGACCTCCTATGTGCCGGGCACTCAGATTCTTTGCTAGAGATCCCACCAGCTGCTGCACAGCTACCAGTCTAGGGAAGATAAACAGGCAAGTGTAGTAAAATGTCACAAGCAATAGATAAAATATGTAATTTGGTAGTGCAGGGAGGATTGGGGACCAGCAGCCACTGGACTAGATGCCATGGTAGACAAGGAGGACAAAGAAAATGTTGGCTGGCTTTCAGATTGTTGGCAAACAAAATAAGCTGAAGAGAGAAGTTTGAGGTTATTCCAGGAGTCACAGGGAAAGCATAGTAGCCCAGAGTTACAATGTAGGCATCTTTCACCCAGACGAGACCTGTGTGTGTGTGTGTGTGTGAGAGAGAGAGAGAGAGAGAGAGAGAGAGAGAGAGAGAGAGAGAGAGAGAGAGAGAGAGAGAGAGAGAGAGACAGACACAGACACAGACACAGACACAGACACAGACACAGACACAGACACAGAGAGACAGAGACATGTGCAGGGAGATAACAATGAAGACGGGCGGGGCTGCAGATGCTGGGCAGTCAAGGATGACAAATGTCCAGAGAAGCAGGTAGAAGTGGAGAAGGTAGGGAGGAGAAGGCAGGCTCTGGATGACCTAAGACTGTCTGAGTCAGAGCAGCCAGGAGGCCCAGCTTAAAGAGAGCCCAGGCTTCCTGAGGGAAGCAGGCACCAGGCACAGCCAGGTTCGTAGGGGATCCCTGGCCAGAGACATCTTCTAATCTCTGAAGGCTCTACCACCTCTTCAGAAAACCTGCCACGTGCCAGCAGGTAAGAAGCAACTATGTTCTAAGCCATCTTTTGTATTTATGTATTCCTCGGGCTGTTCTGGAGGGCACAGCTCTTGCTGGATGACTCTGGGCTTATAGAGCCAGGTAACTCAGAGCGATGTTCCTCATGTGGTAGGTGGCAAAGGTGAGGAGAAGCTAAAGGACACAAGAGCAGCCAGCCTTGCAGGGCTGTGCCGACACAGCCTGACAAAAATCGTCTACGGTCCCCTTCTCAATACACCTGCTAGTTTGCAGGTGAGAGACCGGCACACAAAGGCTGATCGTATGGCTCAGATTCTGTGGTGGGCATTGTGGAACCAGGGTACAAGTGCAGATGTGGCTGACCACAGCTGTATGTTGGCAGGGACATGAGGAACTGAGGGTTAGATGAAGTCAGGTGACCACCTGAGAAGAAGACTGTCTTCTCCTATGCTAAGTGCATAGCAAGGTTTCCCTGCACAATCACCCCCTCTGATCTGAACCTTAAGATCAGCTACTAAGAAAGTTCAAGATCCATTTGAGGGAGCATCTCCACCTTCCTAGAGGGAGCCTTAAGAGAGAAACTTTCAGCACAAACTCAAGGCATTAAGTTCTGGACTAGCAAAGGAGATAGCCAGCATTTTTAAAATTAATTATTAAAATTTCCCTGATTATATAAAAAGGGTTCCTTATAAATTATACAAAAATAATGCAACACAAATAAAAATAAAACCATACACTGCTAAAGGTATCTTAGCTATACTCTTACCCACTCAGTGCCAGCTATGATCATATTCTGAGGGGCATATGTATTATATAGTGTGAATGTGTGTGTGCAAGTGTATGTATGTAACTTGTAGTCTTCCCTTCCTGTCATTCTCATCGGTGTCGCCTTTTGAAATCATAGTTCTTAATATCTGAAATGGTCCTTGCCTGATTTAATCTTTGTCCTTAAGGGAGACATGTGTGCTAATATACAAGTTTGGAAGTCCACTAAGTGAGTATCCGCAGAACATGGCAGTGACTACCACTTTGTCCAAGCGAGTGGACAGCAACCAGACACAGTTTATGGGAAGGGGTGTCATTAGGAAGCTCTTCCATTTCCCTTCCTTACTAAAGTCTGTTTCTTTGTTTTTCATCCTTCTAAGATAGGGTCTCATGTGGCTGAGGATGACTTTGAGCTCCTCCCTCCACTTCCCAAGGGCTAGGCTTACAGGTGTGTGCCACAACATTTGGTTTTATATATGATACTGGGAACTGAATCCAGGATCACTGAGCTACACCCTTAGCCCCAAGAACTCACTATTATTAACTAATGACACCATACTACAAACAGAGCTCCACAGCTTACTCATCCTGACTAATGAGAACTGGGGGCTAATACCTCTCATTTCCATTTCCTTTCTGCAGGTACCAACCACTACCTTCTGTTGCTTTGCATTTGACTTGTTTTAGATTCAATATATAAGCAAGATCTGTGCTCTTTGTCTTTCTGTTCCTGGCTTATCTGCTTAGTTAATACCTCTGGGTTCATCCATCTTGATGCAAATGGCAGTTTTTTTTTTCTTTTGATTAAGGCTAAAGAGTATTCCATCTGTTGATGGACATCTGGGCTGATTCTTAACCTTGGTTGCAGCAGATCTAAGGATAAAAGTATCTTGGTTGCAATAGTTGTGGGGATAAAGATGCTTATTTAATACAGTGATTTCAATATATTCGATAGTGGAACCACTTACCCAAGGATTTTTTTTTTTATTTTATGTGTATGAGTATTTGCCTGCATGTATGTCTGTATATCATATAAATTCCTGGTACCCATGTAGACCAGAAGAGGACATTGAATTGTCTGGGGATGAAGTTATGGGTGGTTGTGAGCTACTGTGTGGGTGCTGGGAACTGATCCCTGGTACTCTGCAAGAGTAGACAATGCTTTTAACCACTGAGCCATATTTCCATCCCAAACCCCACCCCAGACCATTTTTAAGAAGTTTTTTATCATGTAATTTTCTTCTAGTAGTTTATAGTTTTGGCTTTATACATAAGATGTCCATCTATTTTGAGTTGATCTTTTTATATTATATGACGCAACATATTTATTAAACATGCATTCCATGCCAGACCTGTGTGAGAAACTGGGAATCAAAAGCTAAGCAAGATAGACAGGGGTTCCATCCCTAATGCAAACAGCCAGACAGTAAGCATGAGGCTTGCTCTGAGTCTTTGGGAAAAGCAGAAGTGCCCCGTCTTTCCAAGGCAGGTAGGGGTGGACACAGGGCTGGTACAGAGGGCTCTAGGCCAATAGGAAAGCAAGATCAAAGGTGAACGCAATGTTGGCATATTTTGGAACTGGAAGTTCACTCTTGTTGGAAGCCACTGATGGATATGATGCCAGGGAACTCTTGGGCCATCTGTCTTCTCTCAATACAAAGAGCAGGAAACAGCTTGAATATACACTCTGTGGGTGTGCTCACCAACAGAGAATGGGACTGGAACACAGTAGATTCTCCATGGCCACTTATAGAATAAATGAAAGAGGTCAGGCAGGTGGTCTCAGCCATCTTCTTTGGCATCACCAGGGGAAACAGAAGTGGCTAGGCTTTGGAACACAGGTTGTCTTCCCTGTCCATAACTCTCCTAGAAATGACAGCAGTTGTCAGAATGATCAGAACCATGTGGCTGGAAGGCAGGTCTGGATGTCACATTCATCTGCTGAAGCACAGGCCATCTGTCTAGGCTCCCATTAGTGGAAAACAGGCAGAAGAGGAGTGGACAATGGTCCAGTCCCAGTGCCCTGCCTGGCATAAGAGGATGAGCTGGCTCCTCAGCTAGGTGTCATTGCCTGAGCTATAATTATGTCTCATCTCAGTCAGCTGCTTCACATCTGAGTCCCACATTCCCAAGACATGCTGCCACCTTCTCAGAGAAGGTGCCTAGACTGACATCCCCAAAATATTCAGGTCAGGCAGGTGTGAAGACCGACTTTGCCCTTGGCAAACACACCCACACATGGGAGGCTCCCTTACCTATTATGTGGCCTTCTGCATGCATGCCCCTGCTCTACCTGTCCACCACGTCACTCAGCAGCCAGAGTGACCTTTTAAAAATTGCAAATCTGATGATGTCACTGCCCAGCCTACCTTTTCTGGTCTTTTCCCATAGTCCTGCCAATAAAGGCCCACAAAGCTCCAAGTAATTCACCAGCTGCTCTAGCCACAGCCTTCTCTCCTCTTCCCTGATGGATTCTTTAGTTTCTCAACTGATATAGTCTCTTTCTGGACACAGTACCTTTGCATATGCCTTTCTCTACTGACTTCCAATAGGAACAACCCTTTCTCTAGAACACCTTGCCATCTCTCTGGCTCTGCAGATAGCTTGTCATATGGCTCCCTGAATGCCTTCCACTTCACTGTTCTAATGTCTAGTTCATCCAGAATCCCCTGGAATTTGAACTTCAAGCTTGCCTCACTGCGTGTGTCTCACTCTCTGCCACTTTCCTTACACCTGGCACTACTGGATGCTCATCAATGCATTTTACTCCAAGGCACACACATTCGGACTCCTGAACCCGTGGAAGCAACCCCTCCAAATAAAGTGAGGGCAGAAAGAGGCTAAAACGCAATGCTATATTGTCTTGTTTCAGTACTATCGTTTCATCTGGGATGGGCTTGCCAGCTTCTGTGCTGTGGGTAGGCCTGAGTTAATTCTTCAGAACCACTTGCTGGCTGAGCTCAGAACAGTCTGGGCCGTTGTAGTAGGCCATGCCAAAGCAAAGCCTCGGAAAAAATCCACAAAGATCATACCATGTCCAGGTGCTTCTGCATGGCCCCGGCCTCCTGCTGCACAGAGCAAGAGCAGGGAGCCTGCCCTCCTCTTGCCCCGTGCTTTGTTTTGCTTCCTCCTCTGCCCCCCCCCCGTAGCAACAACAATTATTCAGTCAAGAAAATACGAGTAATGGAAAGAAAGAGAAAAAAAAATAAACATTGAAATGGGTAGTGTCCCTTAGCTACTGCTTAAACACACACACACACACACACACACACACACACACACACACAGTAGATTTGGAGACATTTCAGTGACCTTGCTAAAGGAAGAAAAATAATCAAGTTTGTTCCCCTTAGGTGGCACCACTTTTCTTTATGTTAATACAAAACAAGAGTTCCTGAGGCCCATGGTTCACAAAGCAACGTATTCTTCAGAGTCCCCTGGGGTGACCTGCTAGATGAGGGGTTCACAGGATTTCTCAGCCCAGTGCATTAGAACTAAGAAGAGGGACTTGGTCATAATTCCCAGAGAGATGGGCCACACCCAGAAGAAAGCTCAGGATGTGAGCAGCATAGTGGGTCCTGTGCTGGTTAACAGGAGAGGCAGCCAAGGAGGAACCTCCTCTCTCCTGGGAATTCCAAAGGCAGGTGCCAAAGATGCTGAACCAAGAAAAATGCCACACATCAGACTCTGACACACAGAAAGATGGAATCTGCTGGTCCTTCTTTTAGTGCAAGTGGGAAGGAAGGGGCAGATTCCACTAATTCACTAAGTTAACACTGCCTGAACTACACCTAGCAACAGGGACCTGTGACAGACTAGGAAGACAATGGCGGCAGTGGAATTGGCCAGAAGCTGGTAGTAGCTCATCATGTCCATCAAGACCTCGAGTGTATGTGGAGCGTGTTACATGCATTAGGTCTATTACTCCATCTGGCCACCTCACACAAGATTATTACCATCATCAGTCTAAGAGAGAGAATGTTGAGATTCAGGGGACTCGGGAGACTTGCCCAGAGTGAGCTGGTACCAAGCTAGATGGGAAGCCAGGTCCCCAAATTTGGAGTTACTGATGTAAACCATTATAGTGCATCTCCCTGATTTCTTTGTACTTATAATCAAATGGAAAAGGCCTCATAAGATAAGCCTTCTCCTCTTCCAAACACTGGAAAGATCCATTAACCTCTGCTTAAAGGGTGCTAGCTTTCCTAGCCCCAAGTTCTGAACTCTTCCCCATGCCTCCCATAAGCCAGCTCCAAAGGCTTACATACCACATGTCCAGGTTTATCAGAGTGACAACTCTACTGCCTATACCAACTTTCTACACTAGTTAATTTTTACGCTTCTGTGGTAAAATATGTTGACAAAAACAGCCTAAGGAAGGAAGGGTTTATTTTGGTTTAAAGCCTGAGGATTAAGCCCACCATTGAGGGAAGGTATGAGGCTGCTGGTCGCACTGTGTCCTCGCTCCAGAAGCACACGGTGATCAGTGCTCACTCTCAGCTCACGTGTCCCCTTTTTATACAGTCCAGAACTCCAACCTACATGACGCCATAGTTTGGGTCTTCCCAATTCATTCAACCAAATCAAGAAAATCCCTCACAGACCCTAGAGACCTGTCTCTTCAGACATTCTAGATCCTGCTGACAATCAATAGTAACTATTATAATATGTTTATATAAGTGTGTGTTTATATAATTTTATTTTATAAAATGTTTACATTTTTAATATAAAAATTAACAGGAGAGCCCAGCATCATGGCGTGCAATTTATGAACCCAGCACTCAGGGGATAGAGGAAGGAGGATCAGGAGATCAAGGCAAACCTCTAGTACACAGAAAGTTCGAGGCCAGTTTTAACTACATGAGACTGTCAAAAAGAAAAGAAAATGTAATGAGAATTAATACTGGCAGAAATAATCATATAACTTAAAAATATTTTCATCATTACTTATATATAGTCAAATTTTCCTATATTTGCCTACCTACATGAAATTTTCTACCTTCTGCTTTGTAAAATTGCTGCCACAGATGTAAAAATTATCCCTGTTCCCCAGGTATGAGGCACCATGCCCCTGTGGTAGAGGAGAAGACATGTGTCTTAGAGATGCTGTGATAGCAAATGAAAGCCCCTTCCAAGTCTCTGGATGTTTTTGGTTGTTCAAGGAGAACATTCTTATTTGGGATCTTTGTGTTCCCAACTCCCTGGATGCTCTGGTAACCTAAAGCACTCCATAGCCAGGATGCAGCCAAAGATGAGACGGAAGAGTCGGTAACACTCTTCCTTCAAGGAATTTATAGCTGACTTGGACTTTTAGGCAATTACTCCGCAGAGTCGGCTTCCTTTAATAAGGAGAATTAAGTTCAAGTTGACAAGTTGCAAGAAAGGGACCGTGTATGAGGACAGAGACGGGAAGCCTCACACCTGGGCTGAAGGCAGACATGAGCTCTGGGGAGGAATGAGCCTCCTCTCCTGGAGGATCAGCCTGGCAGCTTGATTTCCTCCCATCTTCTCATGTTAACACACAAACAGCAGCATCAAAATAATAAATGAGCAATTGACTAAAGTAATGGCCCAGCCAGCATGGGGGGTAATTTCAGAACGGATATCTGAGTCTAGCCAGATAGAGTCTGCTGAGAGAATGATTGAAGAGAGAAGCTCCTAGACGCGGATAAAATTTCCTTGTAATGTTTGCCCTGAGGAGAGGCATCCTTTCACAGGAAGAAGGCCAAATCCGGTCTATTTTTGTAGGAACATTTCAAGTGGTCAGTCGACTTATTTCCTGTGGTTACCAGAAATTCTGCAGCAGACTCTGAAGAGGATGTTGGTGATAGGGAACAGGGACTTGATGAGTGAGAATCAGTAATTATCTCTATATTTGCCTCTTTTTTTTCCTATAAAAATAGTCTAGGGGAAAGCCACCTGTTTAAAAAGTGCAAGGTTCATTACAAAAGAGCTTAGAGAGGTACATGAAAGTCCCTCGGTGTGGAAGAGTCCTTGGGTCAAGAATTTGCAGCCTGAAATTTCATTTATCTACTCATTCCCTCTCCCCCTCTCTTCCTCATCACCCAACAAGCATTTGGGCCAACCCTTGAGGGCTAAAAAGAAGGTGAAGAAAAATGGACTCTACCCTAGGGGCTCACTGTCTAAGAAAGGAGACACACCAAAAAAGGAGTTCACGGTAAGGGCTAAATAATGAATTACAAGTGGTGGTAAAGAAGAAAAGAACAGGAGGTTACACAGCCTGGAGAGATGGCTCAGTGGTTGAGTACTTGCTACTCTTATAGGGGCCCCATATTTGATTCCTAGTACCTACATGGTGGCTTACAACTGTCCATAACTCAAATTTCAGGGGACCCCACACCATCTTCTAACTTCCATGGCTACTAGGCATGAACATGGTGCACATACACATATGCAGGCAAAATATTCATACACAGAAAATTTTCAAAAGTTGATATATTTTTGAGAGGAAGAAAGAGAACATGGGGGAGGAGGGGCACTAAACTTGGGTGGGAAGGTCAAGGAACATCTCTGAGGAGGTGGCCCCTCAGGCACTGTCCAAAGGGTGAGTAGAAGCCAGACAACAGCTACTGCTGGGAAGGACACTGCTGGAAAGGGAACCGTTTGTTGGAAGGCTGTATGGTGAAGACCACAATGAACTTAGAATCCAAGAGTAGATGAGGAGGAGGCTGGACTGTGGGAACAAAGTCGTATGGGGCACATAGCATCATAAGGGCCATACCAGGATTTAGATTTTGCTTCATGGAAATGCAAAATTATAGAAAATTTTAAGCCAGGGAATGATCAACCTGAAACTGGTTTTTAGAGCGCTCTCTGACTCTGGGAATTAAGTAACATAAGGAATCATTTAAGAAACGTGGGCTCAGATGGGCGTGGTGACGCACACCTTTAATCCTAGCACTCAGGAGGCAGAGGCAGGTGGAACTTTTGTTAAGTCTGAGGCCAGCTTGGTCTATATAATGAGTTCCAGGACAGCCAGGGCTATACAGTGAGACCCTACCTCAAAAACAAAAACAAAACAAAGAAAGAAAAGGAAAGAAGAAACAGAACTGAAGATGTGGTAGCCGGTGCAGGAACTGGCAAAGGAGCTGGTAATGAAGGAAGCCATTGCGGTAGGCTTACTTAGCAACCATGCAACACGTTATTTAAAAATTCAGTGCAATGGGGAAAATATTTATATTAGAAATAATAATAATAATGAGGAGGAAGAGGATGAAAAGAAAGTTTGAGTAAGAACAGTAAAAATATATGAGCAAAATAAACATGACATGAAACCTAATAATTGTGTGTGTGTGTGTGTGTGTGTGTGTGTGTGTGTGTGTGTGTGTACATGTACACATGGACAGGTGTGTGTGTACAGTAGTGAGACAGATGGTAGTAATAATCAGAAGTTACCATGACACATTTAGACCTGAGATGAAGCAGGACAGCGAGGGGGACTTCTTCAGATGAAGGTGGTACAACAGAATTTGATGCTGAGGAGGCAAAAGCCCTGCCTCAAAATGCTGTGTGTTAATAAGAATTTTTCTGTCAATCAAATTCTCCACACGGTGAAATCCTATAGTCTAAGGACTATCCCTGTGGAAGGTCATGTTGAGCAGCAACACTCATGTATGCATGTACTTCCTAGAAGATCGGATCTATGGGACCATCACACCACTGTGGGGCTTACTGCAGTAGGGTGAAAATACCGGGAAATGTCTGCCTTCTCTGTGTCCTGCTCTGAGCCTATCCAAAGGCAGCTTGACAGAACTCTAGCACTTGACAAGACCAGGGAGGATCCGGGAATGTAGATCCTTGGCTGTCCAGGGTGATTATTCACATAAATATGGCAGCAGAGAGAAGACAGGAGACCCTTTGACACCTCCCCTCCCTCCTTGTTGCCCAATCTCTTTTCAAAGGCCAATAACTTAAGTGTCTCCATATTTTTTTTTCTCAAATGGCTACACCCAACACAGTGATTCTCTGATCCCTAAATCATGAGAGGGGTAGTGGATGCTGAAGAAGACAAATGGCTTTGGAAGGTCAGATAGAAAACACACACAAAGGGGAGGCCATGAGTGCTGAAGGGCTGCGAGCACAGTGTGCTTTGAGCTACCAGCCAAGCTTGGAGGCCTCCTCTGACAGAGGGGTGGGCAGTCGCGGCTGGCGGTACCTACCTGCCCTCAACCTTTTCTAAAAAAATGGCATCTTGACCGTAACGTGTACCTTCCTGGAAACAGGAGATACGAGGGCAGATTTATCTCTTAAGTTAGCTCTTAAAAGGGCATGATATTTCAGCTCACTTCCAAGTGATTTCATCCCTTATCCAAGGCTGGCCATTCCTTCAGGACCTGCGGTAATGTTATTTTCCTGTTCCGTATCCCTCCCATAATATGCACTTGGGTGCTCCTCTATGTGAGTACCTGTATATGGAAAGCTATGTCACAGGATCCTGAGAGCCACAGGGAGCATTGAAATGCAGAGCAAATGGAAAAAACTGCCTTTTGGGGGCTATTCATATGGGATCAGAGAGAGTTGGTAAATACAAGGAAATCTAAAAATAACCAGAGTCCTTAAAAAGAAGAATACCAAAGGAAGCAAGTGTGGCCCTGCTCCACTGCCGTTCCTGCAAAACCAGCCCTGGAATGCTTGTGCCCGACCTCCTGGCTCTTTCGTTCCTGCTCTTTTGCCTGTGATACCCACAGGGTCCCTCTGCAAACCCTGGGCCTGACTTGCCACTTGTTCCTAGCCTGGAATTCTCAGGGCCCAGTGGGGGACTCCATAGCTTTCTTTCAAGGTCTAGGACTGATAAGCAAGCTCTGTGGCTTTTCATTTCTCCCTTGGTACCCAAGCATCTTAAACATCAGCCACACCCCGGCCCTGCCACCTACTCTTCCAGAGACACTTGGATAGCATCTGTCTGGCCAAAGCATGAGTTTCGTCCTTCGTTTTCATCCAGTTTTAAGCGAGCCAAAGCTACAGAAGATGAGGCTGCCCAAGAGCAGGCAATGTTATAAACAAATGTTGAGGGGGCGCGGGGTTTAGGTCTTGGCTCAGACAAAGGTTTACTTTGCTGAAATGTGCAGTCCCTCCACAGCACAGTTGTCTAGGGCTGAGAAAAATGTACTACTTAAATGGCTCGCAGAAGGAATAGGAAGCAGTCTCCAAATGAGCCTCTGAGAGAAGCTCATTTGCTCAAACGCTCCATGAAACTCCGGTAGTTTAATTAAGAATCGACCCACCAAAGCACAGGGGCAATGAGTACCGAGATAATACCAGCTACCAACACATGTCACGTGACAGGTTCCTGCCCAGGCCTCGTTCTGTTTCCTTATAACACTTTCACAAGATTGGCACTCCTGGTTTTCTTTATTATGATCTGCTGTAGATGGAACCTTGGGCTACCTGCTACACATGACCTTTACCCTGTGCTATATTCCCAGTCCCAGATAACCCAGAGGAACAGAAAGGTCAAGTAACTTGCCAGTCATACAGGGGTCAACGACACCACAGAAACCAAACTTCAAGTCTCAAAGTGTGAGAGCTCTCCTTTTGTGTGGGGGGGTGGGGGGCTGGGAGGAGAGACATTTCCAAACCTCTAAAGTTGGCTCTTCCCCAAGTGGGTTCTGGCCCTGACCCACCTCTTTATCAGCTGACAATGGTGACAACGATATCCTATGACCCTGGGTCACCTTGAGGCATGAGAGGAACAAGCCAGAGGTGGCCACTGCAGCACACGGGAAGGGACAGCTATTGCGGGCAACTTGCAGGAGAGCAAGCATCCCTTCTCTGATGCTGTCTATGGGGCTACACAAGTCACAAGGGCTGGTAGGGTACAAAGTACAGAGAAGGTGAAGGGTCACCCAGTACAAAGAGCATTTGTTCTCCTGATCACACTCAATCCACAATTCCAGGAACAGGCTGTGGGAGCACAAAACCTTCCGTTCAGATCGTAAGCTTTCAACACTAAAATGGGACAGGTTACATTTCGGGATTGAAAATAGATTACTCCATTCATTTAACACCTTTGTTAAAAGGGGATGGGACAATGCTTCTCTAAGACAGTTTCTTTGAAAATTAATTAATGTATTCAGCATGTTTCAGACCTTGCCTGGTACCCTGCACATGTTTAAGAACTTTTACTATTTATGGTTGTAGCCAAGGCAGGTTGTTGAGTAATGCTTTGGTAGGGCAAAGCTTTGGCTGGTCCAAATAGATAACAAGCACACTCGTCAAAAGACTGAATTTGAAGACGTTAAGATTTCTACGTCAGGAGCAGGTACGGACGGAGGAGTCGGAGGAGAGCAGGCAGGAGAAAATACTCTGCAAGCACCATCTTCCAAAGGGCAGGGAAGTCAGCTGACTTGAAGAAAGGAATGTCCTTGCTGGGCCCGTCCTAGAGACTGTAAAATTGCACAACAGATTAAAAAGGTTTTTGGAGACACATCAGTAAGAGGAGGTTGAAGAAAGAAGATTGAGGGCTGCAGGAACCCCTGCAGAATCACTTAACATTTGGCTCTGAGCCTCGGCTTTAATGCATCAGTCTACAGGAAGGATCTTTCTGTTTAAGATGTGCACAGGTCTTCAGGACACTCTGGACCAGAGTGTGCCATTAAAATTCAGACAGAACTGGGGCCAGCAGAGCACATCACTGCCCAGAAAGCCTCTGCTTTTTCTCTCTGTGTGGATCTGCTCTCTGAAGACAATTAAAAGAATGTCTGACCTCCGGTTGGATGCTGATCTCGTGGTGGGGAGGAGGTTGGAGGGTGAACAAACCAGACTGCAGAGGATAAAAGGTCTCAGATGGAGGGAGAAATAAAGGATGTCGGGGATGACCATCATGGGGAGGAAGTGCATCCGTCTCTCTCTGTCTCTGTGGAGACGTATAAGGTCATGAGCTGTGACTGAGCTGCTGGTCGATGCACCTGGATGAGATGATAGTCTCACTCCTTGCCAGCTGCATTTGGTCCAGTGACCTTCTCTGAAGCCTGGCTGAGTCTGTCAGGGCTGATTAAGCCACCTTGAGGGCAGAAAGCACAGTGATACATACTTTTTATCCAAGATTTCTGTGAGTTCAAGGCCAGCCTAGCAGACATAGCAAGTTCCAGGTTAGCCACGGCTATAGAGAAAGACCCCATCTTGAAAGATTGTTTTAAATGGAGTTGGAATAGTTCATCTGTCATACATCATGGAGCAACCCCAGTGGGATCTGGCACACTCGCCTAATCAAACATAATAGCAATTCTACAGGCAATCAGATGGAAGTTAACAATGAGTAGACAAGGACTTGGAAAAGGCTGTAGAGCGCTTGGCCACTGAGTTAGGAAAGTACTTCTAGTTTTTTAAGATTTTGGGTTGGGAACTCTAGGGACTTGGGGGCTCTCTTTTCCTTTCTTTCTCTAAATTACCAGGTCCTATATAGCACTCTCTCCATGGCATGTGACCAATAGAAGTTATTGGCACATGAAGTATGTCATCTTGATGTCCCCCGAGTATTTGGTTCTGGAAGCCCAGGAACAGTATGTCTAGTAACTTGTGAGCTCCTTAGGATTAGAGGGCTCCTAGAGAGCTGGAGAGGAGGGTGGTAATGTAGATCAGTAGTAGATCAGTAGTAGAGAACTTGGCTAGCATGCAGGAGAGACAGGGTTTCATCCCAGTGCTGAAAAGAATGGAGAAGAAATCTAACAAAACCACTTAGGCTAGCTGTGTTGTGTAGCCAGTGGGTTGTGACCCCATTTGGAGGTCAAATGACCCTGTCACAGGGGTTGCATATCAGATGTTCTGTATATCAGATATTTACATTATAATTCATAAGAGTAGCAAAATTACAGCTATGAAGTAGCAATGAAAATACTTTTAAGGTTGGGGGTCATTACAACAGGAGGAACTGTATTAAAGGGTGACGTCATTGGGAAGGTTGAAAGCCACTGATCTGAGCTACTGAGAAAACAACACTGTTGCATGTACATGATGATGGAACATTCCAGTCTAGCAGAAAGACTCCTTTCAAAGCACTGCTAAAGTACCTTTAAATGTTAAGACTCAAGTTCCTCCCATTCTACATCAATGGCATGAGGGTGTGCACAGTGACGGTCAAGATAGCAACAACCAAATGCTCGCACGTTCTCTACAGTCAGGCTAAGCACTGTGGATGCGTCATAGGCTAAGACTCACAGTGACTCAGCACAGCAGCCATGGTTATGGGGGCAATAAGCATCCACAAGAAAGGATAATTGCTAATGAATGTCCAGCAAGATCTGAACTCAAGTCAGATGGTACTCTGGTAAATCAGGTAGGGAGATATATATATATTTGAAATAGAATTCATCACTTCCCACCTTTCCCCCTTTTCTTCCTCCAGCCCCTCCTAGGTACCTTCCCTCAACCCCTTCCTTTTTCCCACCACTCAAGTGGACAGCCTCTTTTTCTTTATTATTGTTACATATACATAACTATATTTATGCATATCTGTAATTTGTTGGGTCTGGTTTTGTTGTTTGTATATACAGCTTCAAGGCCACTCTACAATGCACAGCCAGTAAGGAGGCTCATCCCTGGGAGAGGGTATTTCTCTCCAGTAGTCATTAGTTGACTGTAGTTCTTTGTCTAGGGTGGGACCCCCTGCAATTTCCCTCCTTCCACATTAACACGCCCGTTGATATGGCCATTGATCCAGTCTTGTTTATGCAGCCATCTCTACTGTATAAACACTCTCCAGAGCTTATTTCAAGCTATTAATGATGGTTTAATAGAAGGTGGTATGGTTTCTGCCTGGGCTACAATCTTCCAGGAATTTGAAGGGTTTAACTCCTGAATACTCTGGTCAAAGTTCACCTCAAAGTTGTGTACAGTTTATTTTCAATGATGGAAAAAAAGGGTTTCAGCTTGTGGAAGAGAACTGGCTTGGGACAGCAGGCTGATATGCCAACCCAGGCCAGCCAGCCAGCCAGCCAGCCAGCCAGGTCACACTCAGATCCACACAGAGCACCTAAGACACAGCAGGATAAATGAAGAGAGCTGGCAACACTCTGCCTATAGCCAACTTTCCTTCACAGAGGGTGTTCCTGCCTCAGGACTCTGTGTGTCAGAAAGAAGGAGCCCTGAAATCCTTCTTCCAGGCACCATCAACACATTCTCTTGGTCAGATAAAGAGGCTAGACTTCCAGATAAGGGTTTTGACCCTTCCCCTTCTGGACTTAGTAATTTTAACAGTATTTGTTCTAAAGAAGTAAAGACATATTAATTCCAAGTGGGAACAAACATTGGGGTCTGCTTCTATGGAAGGGGTTTCCTGATTGCAACTAAAATCATGTAAGACTCTGGTCAGCCTCTCTGTTAATAGCTGCAGGACAGCACCTGCTAATTAGGTCTCCTGATAACATGTTTCCCTTGGGGCACACAGGCAAAGATATCTGCCAAGTGTTGGAGGCAGAAGGAGTCGGTGGCTTCCATTTCCGAGCTCCAGAGAGTAAGGAAGCAGGCAGTCAAGAGCTGGTTAATCTGTATTCACCCACTCAATCTACAAATATTTGTCAAGGGCCCGTTAGGTGCCAGGCATCTTGCCAGCCTCTGGAATGCCACAGTAAGCAAGACAGACCAGTTTCTGCCTCTACGGAGCTGGTAGCCTAGTCTCGAAGGGAAATATTAATTAAATAATCACGAGCGTGAAGGTGTAACTAAAAATGGATGCAGGATTTCCAAAGGAACGGGAGATGGTCCTGTGAGGACGGGAGGAGCCCTGCTGAGTTCTGAGAAGTCAGGAAAGGCTTTCTGAAAGAACTGTTGGTTGAACTATGATCTGAAGACAAACGAGCAGTTAACCAGGTAGGTGGGGCAGAGGGAAAGGGAAAATATTCCAGATGGAGAGAAGGGCACGGACAAGCGGCCGGCCGAGGGTGGGAGGAGGGCAGTAGAAGGCAGGTTTGCAGAGGACACCAGATAGGAGATGAGGCATGGGAGAAGCAAGGCCTGGGCTTCCAGCAGCCTGTAGCAAGGTGCTGATGCTTCCCACAGCAGCAGGAATGCATTGGAGGGGTGTGACAACGGAACTCAGGTGACACTGCTGCTGAAGGAGCCCGAAGAACCAACATCTGACCTGGTGTGTGTGTGTGTGTGTGTGTGTGTGTGTGTGTGTGTGTGTGGTGTGGACGGGTGTTGGGAGGTCAGAATTGGGGAAGTATGTCTACACAGAGCTTTCTGGAAGAGGAACTGTGAGAGCTGAATTTTTGAAGGGTAGATATGATTGGTTGGGCTACCATGGAGGAGAGAAAGAACCTGCTGCTGTCAGGTTTGGGATAAAGCCTGGAAAAGTATAAAGGGGGAGGGGAGGGGGAGAGGGAATGTATTAAAAGGTCAATAAGACAAAGCAACGAAGTTAGGCAGAGGCCAGATCATGAAAGCCACAGCGGCCATGACAGGAATCTGCACTTATTCCTACAGGCAGCAGCAGAAGTCTGCCAAGCCAAACATCTGGAGGGAGCAATCCTCAGGTTTCTGAGGTGGGGAGGTCCTGAACAGCAGGGCTGAAGGGAGTGTTGTTAGAGACCAGAGTGCAGTGCGGGCCACAGCTGCCCAAGTGGGAGCTGTGCAGGGTCTGCCATGGGCAGGGGAGACCCCAGGAAGCTGCTGGGGACTTAAAGGGTGAGAGGGCCTTGTCACCTTCTGATGGGCGGGAGCAGTTTCTATTCAAACAATAGTCTGGGAAAGCAAACGCTTCTCTCTGGGTTGAGTCTTGCTTTTGTAATCTTGGTAAATACCCAACAGATCCCTGGGTGTGATGGTGGTCACTTCGTGGGTAAGTGAAGATCTTCTCAGACAGCTATTCAGTTAAACGGTGGTCATGTCATTCCCTCATCTGCATCCTTGTTTGAGGTTTATCTGTTGGTACTATCGTCCAAGACAAAGGCGGGACAAAGATTCTCATCATCATTGTAAGGCTAACAACTTCTTGATTTTTTTTAAACCTTGATTATACTGAAGCTGTGTCATCACATATACATGAACTTGGATATTTCAAGTCTGTCTGTTGAATTTTTCCATTTTTAATGCTTGGTGATTCCTTTATGTATTTAATCATTCTTTTTTTACTTTGGAATTATTTTTATCTCATATCAATGTAGTCAGGGCAACTTTTAACCTTTTATTATTATTTGTCTATCATGTTTAAAGTTTTTAAACACTTATTTGAGAGAAAGAGAGAGAATGTGGGGGTGGGGGGGTGGGGGGGTATGAGTACATGTTCATGTGCGTGGGTGTGCATAGGCTACAAGTCAGCACTGGGCATCTTTCTCCATCATTCTGCACTCTGTATTCTGAGGCAGTATCTCTCATTGAACCTGGAGCTCACTCAACGCCTGGCTGGCCACTGAGCCTTGGGGACCTGTCTGTCTTTGCCTCGCCAGCCCTAGAATTATAGATTACATCACATGGTGTTTTCATAGATGCTGGGATCAGAGTGTACGGCCTCATCCTTAAGCACCAGGAACTTTATTGACAGTCCTCTCCCCAGTCGTGCTTCATGGCTCTGTCTTGCATGCCTATCTTGGACTGGCCTGACCTGAGCCTCCTTCGCTCTATCCCCCTCCCCCTTATACCTGATCAACTTTCCCACCCCATACCCCTCCTTCCACTCCCACATTACATATGTTTTACCACCTTCCCTCACCCCTAAAGCCTGTTTGTCCCCTCCCATGGCCCTCTTTCTAGTTGTTTAGTCTCTAAGCACACTCATAAAAAAAACATAATACAAAAATCGGAAGATAGTATCTCCATATCAGAGCGAATACAATCTTTTAGAACCCCATTTACCTCACTTAATGTGATATTTTCAAGTTCTGCCCATTTTTCCTGTAAACTTTGTATTTCTCCTTTCTTTATGGATACACAAAATCACCCTTGGTGTATGGTCATTTTCGATATCCATTCATCAGCTGATTAACATCTAGGCTGACTCCATCTCATAGCCATTGTGAATACAGCAGCAATGAGCTTGGCTGTACAAGTGACTCTTCCCTAGGACACAAGGTGCTTTGATTATATGCTCAGGAATGGTGTAGCTGGGTCATATGGGAGTTGTAGTTTCACCTTTTTGAGAAGTGTCCACACAGATATCCACAGTCCTGCATCGGTTTACACTGTCATCAGCTGCATTTCCCAATCCTATCAACTGTCACTAAAGTTCCCCTCCCCCTACATCCTCACCAGCACATTCCATTTGCTTTCTTGATGGCAACCATTCTGCCTGGGGTGAGATGGATCTCAAAGCATTTCCCCTTCCATCTCCCTAGTGGCTATGAGTGGTGATCCCTTCTTAAAACTTACTGCTCATCTGTATTTTTACTTTTGAGAACTCTCGGTCTAGTTTCTTAGTCCATATTTTGAGTGGGTTGTTTTTTTTCTCTTGTTTAACTTTTTTTGAGTTCTTTATATATCCCAGATATTAATCTTCTTTCAGCTGAGAAGGCATTTGTCAACTCGTATATTCTCCCACATATAAGCTGCCTCTTCATTCCACTTGTTTGTTTGTTTGTTTGTTTGTTTTTAAGATTGAGTCTTGCTGAATTGTCCATAGTGTGCATGACACTGAAGCTGGGTTTTTTTTTTACCTTTTTGCTTTAACCATTCTATATGCTTATATATTAAATGTTCCTCTTGTAATCAAAATATATATGTCTATATAGATTTTAAAGAGCTCCTAAGCTAAACAATTTAGTCCATTTATATTTGTTGTGGTTATAAATATGCTTGGATTGATTTTATTCACCTATTTTTGAATACTGTTTCAACCTTTCTAATTTTTTTCTGGACACTTTATACAAGTGCAGTGTTACCTACTCTGTTTCAGCCCTCTAACCCCGACCAGCTGTTAGCTGAAAATGCATTTTATTTATTTTTAACATCTAACATACACATATGACTTAATAAAATCTAAAGTGAGCTAACATCTCTAGAGGTAGGATTAAGGCTTCTGGGTGGTTTCGTTTATAGAGACATGAACAGCATATAGAACTGAAGCTGAGACCTGTTTTATATGTGCTAGGTTTGAGGACAACCTTAATAGAAACCCACTATTTTTTATGGCCTTATGCAGTTTGCAAAATGCTTTTGTACATGGATAGTCTCTGCTACATAAACAGCATCAGGAGTTAAAACAGACATACAGGTGTCAATGTCTGCCTGTCTTTGGTTCTCAGAACTATAAACCTTTCTCCAATCCCCAAGAATCACTTCCATAACTGTCCGGATGTCCACATCTGAATCTGCAACAATGACTTGAAGTCTCCCTTACACAATAGTTAATCTTTGCTTCCTTCATCTTCTCTGTTATCACCTTTATGATTTAACAAGAGGAAAAGCTTAGCTAATGTATGCCACATATGGAAGAGAATAAAACACTATCTTAAATAAAGTTGACCCAGATCACGTCAGGCTTCAACCAGTTTAATAAAACCAATGCTCTTATGTCTAAAAGGGTGGGTCACACTTTTACACTTTTCCAAGTGCTTTGTGTGTGTGTGTGTGTGTGTGTGTGTGTGTGTGTGTGTGTGTAACCCTTTAGAGAATTCTGTGCAGCAGGTAGCATGGGGATCACAGAGGAAGCATTTCCTAACTGGGTGGCACAGCCACATTCTCATGGCGCATTTGTGCATGCTGAGGGCTGTGCAGTAGATACTCGGTATCCCACGTGGAGAAATGACAGGAGTTCCCTGGCAAGGCTATAAATGTCCCCGTTTCATGTGTCTGATCCAGAGGCCACAGCCAACAGACTCTTTCAGCTTTAACATGGACGTTCTAATTGGTCTAGTGTTCCTCTTACTTCTCTGTCCCTGGCAAACCAAGAAAATCATCTGGCTTTCCTAAAATCTCAGCAGTGTCCCAAATCCAGGAGCCAGCTTGGTGTAAAAGGATGAAAGGGCATCCATTGGACTTGATCTTCCCCATCTCCCACACTGAAAATCCCCTCTCCAGATAGCCACTAAACCAGACAAAAGTAATGAAAAGCAGGGCTTGCAAATCCACACTATACTTTATGCCTGATTTCACTCGGTTGATGGATTTATTTATGGAAGCAATTTGTGTAAATTCCCAGGGACCTGTTAATGTTGCTGCCTTATGGTTTTTGCCACGCCATAGACTTCCTTTATTCAGATCCATTAGCAAACAATGGATTGGCCAAAGAATTCTGGACTGTCCAATTCTCAAAACGTAGATAAGTTGTAAATAAAATTAAAAATTTTATTAATGAGAATTAAGGGTTCTCCGTGCGGCACCCTCTGGCTTCAGATGATTCATAAATCCACCTGCCGCAGCTAGCAGCTCCACAGTGACACCAAGCTTATTTTAAAGAGGCAGCATGCAGCTTTCAGCATTCCTGTGCAAATGTGAGCTACAGGGTCAGTAGAGGGGAGCATCTGAACTGTATAGCCATCCCTTGACTGTCCCGCTTACAGGAGGAGCAGGCAGAAAATAAAGAACTGTAGATACTGTAGTTCTCACTGCATTTCAGAAGGACGGGAAGGACCTGCTAAGTGCTGGTAAATTGTTGAAGGTTCTGGGGGATAACGTTCAGACTATATGGCTTATACACACATGTAACTGAGAACATTAATATAATCCTTAGCCAGAGTTGGTACCTCCAACCCCATCCAGCCTTCTCGTGTATCTAACTGTTCATCTTTGTCCTAATTGATAGCAGCAAGGATACAGGCAGGGAGAGCCAAATCCATGTGTAGCACTTCAAAAACAACCTAATAGACACTTCTGGCTGGGACTGAAGAAGGAAGGCCATCCTTGACATGTTGTTGGCACACATCAGAGGAAATACAAAAGAAGCTTTAATTGGAGGAGACCCTGGGATAAAAGGAAAGTTCTACTCTCCTAAGATTGACAATACCAGTGGTAGCCATTAGAGTGCAGTTATTGTTTCCTGTATAGCAAATTAAGTACACAGCTTAGGAGGTATAGGAAATGCAATCAGAAACCACCATTAGAGCAGACCCTGAGACAACAAGAAAGTTCTATCCTACTAAGATGAATACTCATGTGGCTACTGTTTCCTATAGAGTAAACTAAGTGTACAACTGAAGAAGTATTGGGGATAAAAATAAATGGAAAAAATTATATAATCTCTTAGTGACATTGTAAGGAAGGGGAATCTACGAGCTAATGGAGACACATGTGAAGTTAGTCCCACTCGAAAGAGCTACATTGCTTTACATCGAGGGGATCCAGGGAGCTGGGGTATAGCTCAGTGGCACAGTGCATGTTAAATTAATATGCAGAGCTGGGCAGTGGTGGCACATGCCTTTAGCCCCAGCACTGAGGAGGTAGGCATGTCTCTGTGAGTTCAAGGCCCGCCTGGTCTACAAAGTGAAGTTGCAGCCAAGGCTACACAGAGAAACCCTGTCTCAAAAAAGCAACAAGTTAGTATGCTGGAGACCCTATCCCCAGCACTTTTCAGGGGGGGAAAAATAAAGTGATTCAGAAAGAAGCAGAGTAAGGAATGAGAGTGGGGTAAAAGTTGAGAGAGGAGGGGGAGGTGGGCAAAGAGACCAGAAGCTTGAGATGAAAGGGCACTGTTTGGAAAATATTAAGAATTTGGAAGAAAAGCACAATGTACCACGCTAGGCAAACCCTCCCTCTGCAGCTGATGTAAATAACATGTTCTGCCTCTTACTGTATTATGTTGCAAGAACAATGTTGCACCATTTTGTTGAAGAGCCATTTGTGATCATCTGTCTTTGAAAGTATATGTATATTTAAATTGGGGGTGGGGGTGGGGGAGAGATGGTGTTTGCAAGGGCACCCCAAACAGTAACTGAAACTGAAGTCCATAACTGGCCCGTGGGACTGCAGAGTCTGAGGGTGTGCCAAGAGCAGAGAAAAAAAGGAGACACCTCCAGTTCAGGCTCTAATTCTGGTCATAAAGATAAATTATCCAGATTGATGCTTTGGTTTACGATGGAATAGTTTCCCATGAGTTCTTGTGCAGGACTTGATAGTGCATGGGATGTGGGGTTGTGGTTGGCCACTGGCATGAGTTTCCTCTGGACTGAGCAGCTGTGTGGAATCCTGCTACAGAGAGAGCAGGGAACAGATGCAAAGGGGGTTGCTGGAGATAGCTAGCATTTAGATCATAATGGTAAATGTAGATTTGATGCAATGGGTAAAAACCCCACTTCTGGTCCCAATACTTTCATATCAACGAAATCATGTAACCTTCTCAGCAGTTAAGGGCAAACTGAGGCTCTGTGTTCACTGATTCATCTTGAGACTTATCTTCTCGTTGTTGACCTTACACAAGCAATTTAACACTTCCAACCTTTGTTTTAATTTTTTTAAAGTTTTTTTTTAAGTTTTTTTTTATGTGAGTACACTGTTGCTGTCTTCAGACACACCAGAAGAGGGCATCAGATTCTATTACAGATGGTTGTGAGCCACCATGTGGTTGCTGGGAATTGAACCCAGGACCTCTGGAAGAGCAGTCAGTGCTCTTAACCACTGAGCCATCTCTCCAGCCCCTGCTTTAATTTTTTATAATGGGAGTATTAGCATCCACATTAAAGGATCATGGTTAAATTATTAAATACTATCTTTTCAGCAAAAAATATGTTGTTGATGATGATCATTGTTAATCATTGTTATTATAAGACCACCATAATACATATAATACATGTGTGTACACAAAAAATTTTCACTGTCTTTGTAGTTATCAGAATTTTCTTCTCCTAAATGGTTGGGCAAATACATGGCTTAAAATTCTATCTCTTACTGATTTTCTTCTCAAGTTCCCTGTGTCAACAATTGATATATTTTACACCAATATGAATCTATATATAGTAGATATATAAATATAAAATGTTAGAAGTTTATAAGATGTTCTGTGTTAGACTCTGTGTAATATATTAGTGTATATCTGTGTATTATAGTGTAGTGTATATTATATTAGTTATATCTGTGTACGGCCTATATTAGAAAACAATTAAGGTGAAGATAGTCTGGTCACAGGGACAGACTTGAGTTCGCCATGTGATAAGAGGGTCGGTGGAAGACTATGAAAAAGCAGTGGCCAAGGACAGCCTTCAGATGTGCTGTCTCAGAAAGTGCCCCTGGTGCAATGCTTGCTTTTCTAGAATGCCCTAAGCCCTTCTCTCTGCCTCCTTCCCTTCCTCCAGCAAACTTAGATGGTCTCGATTCATATTAACCCCTTGTTGGCCCTGCAGCACCCTTGGTTCACAGGTGCCCAAAGTCCAGGCCATCTGTGCCCTCTGTGCCACTCTGGCTTGGCAGCACCTAGTCAAAACAGTGTGAGGGTGGAGAGCAGAACCTCAGCCTCGGCCTTGGCTTCTGTGGGTTTTAGCCAGACCCCAGGTGTTATTTTAGTGCAACTTGAGTATTTAATTTGAAGATGTGTGTAGACCAGAAGGAGGGACCAAGACATAATGCTTTTCCTCTTGACCAAATGATTAAATTTGAAGTTCTTTAAAAAAAAAAAAATCTAGTTTTTTGCAAAGTTGTGTCCAGTTGAGAAGAGAGAATTGGCTGGAAAACCTCTCCCAGGCCAGGAACTGTCCCCTCTTCTGCCATCTGCCACCCCACAGACCTGAGCCACTTTGGGTATCACCTGAGCCGTCTGTGGCTTTGAGTGACCCTTCCCTTCCTGAATATGTCCGCCATTTACTGAAAGAACGGTCTACGGGTGTGTTTAATTTCTTTCAGTGCTGAGCCCACCACCAACGCTTGCTGCGAGCCATGGCTGAAGGGGAGATCACGACCTTCGCAGCCCTGACGGAGAGGTTCAATCTGCCTCTAGGAAACTACAAAAAGCCCAAACTGCTCTACTGCAGCAACGGGGGCCACTTCCTGAGGATCCTTCCCGATGGCACAGTGGATGGGACAAGGGACAGGAGCGACCAGCACAGTAAGCAGCCATCTAAATTACATTCGTGCCTTTGTGTCTTCCCTAGTCCAGCATGGAAGGAGGGCAGCAACTGGGTACAGGAACCCATTTTCCCAGGCTCTATTTAGGCAGAATGTGCTGAGAAGTAAGGTGACATGTATATACCAAGCTTATATGGTAATAATACACAAATATATGGCTTTGGAAGATGAGGAACTGTAGGCTATCCTTAGCTAACTACATCTCCCTGCAAGCTTTTGGAAGGATTCTCTGCTGACCTGATATAACTTTTGCCAGAGTTTAATCACTGCCCCCCACTCCCAGGTCTATAACATAAGATCATTCCCCACCCCCAGTCTGACTGCTCACCCCACAATGGGAAGGACCTGATGAACAGGGATGGGAAGTCCTGCATAAAGATATGGGTTCAATTTCAAGTTAACAGGCCCTCCAGGTGATGTCTCCACTGGGCTTGATTTGAGAATCCTGGTCTCCAACCACAGACTAACACGTTATAAATTATGCAGCTTTTCCTGCAGCACATTGTGCAGATGTGGCTGTGGTATGCAGAAGGGGTAAAGTCATTCTCCAGACACTAATGGAGCCAGAGATGGGAACCACAGAGCCGGAGGCTGACCATTCTGGGCTTTCCCAGCAGCCTGGCTTTCAGACCATTTTGATAAATGGAGGTATGACTTAGGAGAAAGAATCTACCTGGCCAGTACTTTTAGGGCTCGGTGTGTGTGTGTGTGTGTGTGTGTGTGTGTGTGTGTGTGTGTGTGTGTGTGTGTGATATTATGTGTCTGCTTTCTACTAAGAGTCAGAGAATCCCTGAGTACCACTAGGGTATTAGATGTTGTAGGGAAGCCAAAAGTCAGATCTGACCCCCTGCTTAGAGGAGCAGCAATCCCAAGATGTACTGCAGGCCAAGAGCGGAAACCAAGGAGTGGAGCCGGAAGTCAGGAGACGAGGGAGAACACAGGTGGAAGCAAGGTTCTATGGGACTGGCTTGGAAATGGGGTGCAGACTGCTTGTGTGTTAAATGTTTAATTATACCTGGTGTAGGTACCCCACCTCACAGACTCAGTGCAATGGCTTCTGGGAAGCCCTCCTGTGCAGCCGCAGATGCACATGTAACTGGGACAGGTGACGGCTTTGTTCCCTCCTTCCCCCAAAAGGCAGGCACTGGGGCTTGCAGCTGGCACAGGCTTATGATTGATTCAGGAGTTTTGTTTTGATAGCTTGTCTTCAAGAGGGCCTCCTACATGTTTTCCATTCTATGAAGAATAGGGACCAGAACAAGCCAAAAATAGAGACTCTAGAACATTAAAAATGGCCAAGTTTGGGCTGCGGCTATACCTAGCCCAGTTGACAGAGTGCTTGCCTAGCATGGGAGGTCCACCAATAGAGAAACTGGACACGATGCCACCCATCTAGGATCTCAACACTCGGGAGGTGCAGGGGGGAGTACAGTCAGAAGCTAAGTTTGTATTGCTGTACTATGTCATGTGACTCTCTCAAGAATCCTGTGTTCAGTACTCCCATGTCTTAATCAGAAAAATAAGGCCTGAAAGTTTGTGTCCAAGTTCACATGACAAATGCCCCGTTATACTGTACTGCTGATGGGATGGCTTGTGAGTTAGACGTTTCATGGTACCTGGTGTAGGTACCATACCTCACAGTCTCAGCACAATGGTGCCTTCAGAGATATGCCTCTGAGCAGTCTGAGATGCACGCGTTACTGGGAGGGGTGACAGCTTTGTCCTCTACTTCCCCAGAAAGCAATGTAGTATAATATAGTAACACAACTCGGAGGGAATCAAGCTTTAATTCCTCTGACTTTAAATGTTTAGACTTAGTCTTATCAATTTTCTTAACCAATGAGGGACCACAGCGACAAGCTTCTTAAGGTCTGCCTAGTTCTTAGAAACCTTAAACTTCGGAGCAACAAGAACCTACAATCACTGGGTTTCTGGACAAATATCAGGTGCCTTCACTATGATCATTCTTTCATTAACAGCATAGGATGTCTCCGGGTGCATAACGTTGGGACAGCTTGTGGTGGGATTTGGCTATAGGGCTTAAGCTGTCAGAAGCCTTGGGAACCCAGCACTGCTCGGGGGTTTGTTGTGTGAACTTAGGCACAAATTTTCAAGCCTTACCTTTCTGAGTAAAAAAAAGTGAGAATACTGACAGAATCTTTCCTGGGAGAGTTAAATGAAGTAATATAGTAACTGTTTTGGGCAGTGTCTGCCTGGCCCAAGGTAATGGTTCAGCACTTGCTGTTACCACCCACAGCCTACAGACCCTTCTACAGTGGAAGGATACACAACGTGAAACAAAGGGCTGGAATCTGGATTGAGGCTTAAGTCTCTGCCGGCCAACATTCAAAGCAGTTATATAAGCTTATTGTTTGAAACGAAGAACAAGGGCCAAGGGGACAGAAGTCAATCCTGCAGTAGGCAGCAGTCTGCCCTGGACCAGTTGAAACCACAATGGACAATCTGCCCACCCTCTGCAGTCAGGGCCCTGGAATGCTGGCGCTAGCACCCTGGCCTGCCACTTTCTAACCAGACAATTAATATCCTCTCTGTTTTGTTTGTTTGTTTGTTTGTTTTGTTTTTTGTTTGTTTGTTTTTCAAGACAGGGTTTCTCTGTTTAGCCTTGGCTGTTCTGGAACTCACTCTGTAGACCAGGCTGGCCTCGAACTCAGAAATCCGCCTGCCTCTGCCTCCCAAGTGCTGGGATTAAAGGCGTGCGCCACCACCACCAGGCTTATTCTCTCTGTTTTTACATGAAGTGCTCTGGGAGAGAAGCTTCAGGTTGCCCCCAGTGTCCCCAGAGGCCTAATTTGGGGCAGTCTCTTAATTTCATTGAGACTCAACTCCCTCCTCTGTGGAGTTCACATGCAAACCTCACTCTTCAGTCCCTCACACTACCAATCAGCCTGCCAGAGGGCATTCCGGGCATGGGTGCTCTCCCTGAGTGTGGTTCTGTCGCCCTCTACTGCCTAGCACTGGTACTGCTGAGGCCTGAGAGAGAGAGAGAGAGAGAGAGAGAGAGAGAGAGAGAGAGAGAGACTGCCAAATGGAAGTTCTCTTCTTTAATCGTTGGTCTGAGCATGAGAGGCTATGTAAACACAGGCAGAGCCATACTCCAAAGCTTCCTGAAGAAGACCGCCCCCAAAAGCCAGTCAGATACTTAGATTATAAACCCCACAAAATACAACCAACTTGCTTCGGAGCCCTGAAAGACAAAAAAAAAAAAAAAAAAAAAAACTAACTCCTTTCACGGTGTCTATTTGTCCTCAGTGAGTTGACATTCTTTGAGCGAGCACAGTTTGATTTTCCAAATTTGTCTGTGTTACCCTTGAGAAAGACAGTTCCCAGGTACCTTATCCATGGCATCAACCTCGGGAGGATGCTGTGTAATGATTCTCCTAAAATAGATTTAAGCAAAATGTCTCAACCAGATACCTGTAGAGAGGTGGGGGTCTGAGCTTGTGGCTTCACCAAGGCTTGGGACAGAGCCACAGGCAATTATCCACACACGATATCACGCTAGGTACACTATCATGGCAGAGATGATAGAGATGAGCAGACGTCGGGGGGCTGCCGATTCTGGAACCCATGGGTTTGCAGTTTGTGGAAAGGCTGCTTTTGACAGCAGAATGCTGGTCTTGAGAGGCAAGCAGCTAAGTGTCCCTTTGGGGACACGGAATGTTTCAGGGATGCCACAAATTGGTGCACCTCTCCTCACAGCTACACTTTAGCATTTACTTGTTTGGTTTTTTACTGGACTTTTCTCCTTCAGGGCCCCCTGAGTACAAGGACTCTGTCTGGCTCTTGGTGCTCTGCACTGCAGCTTTTGTGTCCAGCGTACCGACCGTCCCTTGGTTCAGTGCCCAGTGAGCATTTAATCTGATGAGCCACCAATTCGTATTGTTGGCAGAGAAATTTAAATCCAACAATATATCAAGAAATGCCAGTCAAGCACTGATACATGCTAGCCCGGCACAGGAAACGATATTCCCAGCTAACAACAGCCCTCCAAGGTCACTAGTCACCGGTCGTGCTGAAAACCCAAAAGCTAACATGATGTGACCAGCCCCTCACAGGGACAGCATGTGGAGCCCATCTCTCTGTCCTAATTCTAACCTGCTTCCCCTAAGGTTCCTACCACCCTGATCCTAACATTTTCACCCCACAAACTAATTACATTGACATGCTTATCTTATCTCCTGGTACAGACAGGCAAAGAGAGGCTGACATCTTCTTTACTGTATTTACCAGAGATCTGTGCCACCTTGTGGCAGTTTCTTTCCCTCTCTGTGCCTCAGTTTCCTTGTTTTGAAAACAAGCATGCTAACAGGGATCTATGTCACTGGAAAGTAGGGTGTCCCAGCACACGGTCAGGCACTGTTCAAAAAGGTGACATCCTCCATGGTTGTCATTGCCTTCCTCCCTAGGACTGATAGCTGGCCATTAAACAAATGTTAAACGTGTTCACAGAACTTCCAGTGACTTTACACCCCAGCTTCTCGGGGGCAGGGGTGGCAGGGCATCTCGATTGGAACTCCCGGAACCTGGCACAGAGCCATGGCCTGCCCAAGCCATAGACCACCAGGTTCTTCCCATTTTACTTCCCTGGCACAGAGGCCACCAAGGCAAAAGTTCTAAGCTTGTCTGCTTCGCCTGCCAGGGTTTCCTTTCTGGAGAAGGTGTGCCAGGACTTACTCTTCCATGAGATCAGCAACTGGAACAGCAGCTGTAGAGACAGGAATGCCATACTCCTGAACATCCCTAAACCCCAGCCTCCGTGTGGAGCCCCCAGCGCCCCCCACCCAGCCTCCCCCAGCACGTAGGAAGAAGACTAGGGATAGGAGAGGGGATCCTTGGCCCCACTCGCCACACAGATGGAAAGGTTCTTCAGCAGAGTGTGTGCCAATCAAATATTTATAAATCTAGCCACATCCTAAAGGCACCAGGGGAGTTTGCTGGTCCAAAGGATCTTACTGCATTGCCCTGGATCCAAGCAGACCACACGCTAGTGAAATCCCTCCCCGTATACTGTTTGGGAGGAGTCCAGACTTCCGTTGTCTGGTCTGATGGGAATCCACATTTAATGGCAAAGGCATTCTATTCCCCACCAGCTTGGACTCCAAGTCAGAACAGCTTTCCAAATAACCACACTAGGGAGGTCTGGGCCCTGCTGCTGTAGCCAGAGAGAGGGGCAGGCCTACAGGAAGGAATGTCCCCCCAACAGGATGCACCAGCCTGCCATATGTGGTACATCGGCCTCCCGGGTCCCTGAGTCTAACCCAAGACCCCTTATTTGATTATAGGGGAATTCTTCTAGAGAATGTACATTATACATATGAATACACACAAACACACAAATGAGTCAGTCAGTCAATCTCTGGACTGAATAAGAAAAATTCCCTGACTTTTTTTCCAGATGTTAAAAGACAAGACACCTTCACAAATGTTAGCAAAAGCTCTTTTCCATATGTACACACACACACACACACACACACACACACACACACACATATACACACACATACACACACACACACATACACACACACACATACACACATACACACGCACACACATACACACACACATACACACACACACATACACACACATACACACACATACACACACATACACACACACACACATAC
>LR749556.1:1137135-1246577 GCA_902729485.2 Mus minutoides | reverse complement strand
GCAGGCATAAAGGGCAGCCATGCCACACAGGAGCAAAGCCCTCCTCTCTGGTCTCCCAGCCCAAGATACCAGCTGTCGCCTTAGCAGTAAAGAGCCCTAGTGCAGGACAGAGTGGACATAGGGTGTGGCCCCAGAGCTCACTGCTCCTGGCACTAGCTGCCTTGGATTCTTTCCCCTTCTTTCTGCTCTTAGACAGTAAGGGATCATGTACCTCTCCATGAACAAGCTTCAGTTACGACCGCATGGAAGCTTATGGATACGGATAGGAAAATAGACACCAGCTATTCCTTAGGCACAAGGGACTGGTACCCAGGTAGAGGCTGGTGGAGCCTCTGGAAAGCACTGGGCTCCTCTTGAGGAAGGAGGTGTAAGAGCCTAGAGACCACAGGGTGATGGACAGCAAGTATGGAGCATAGGAGCATGAGCCTCCAAGGTGATCTTGTACATTTCAGGCTGATATTTATGTTTTATATTCTCAAACCAACACCCTTCAATATCTACGCTGAGCACGAGGTCCTAGGTTCAATGCCCAGCACCAAAAACCAAAACCAGGAACAAAACACCTACAGGTACAAGCCTGAGTCCCCCTCTGCAAACTTAGGGCCACAGATCCACCAAACACGTGGAGACGGCACTTCATGCTTGACATAACAGTTCTTGGGAGCCTGAGGCAGGAGAATCACTGTAACTGCCAGGTCAGCCTGGGCTACAGAGGAACAAACAACACATTGTCAGTTAAAAAAAAAAAATCTGCCACATAGGCCTTTTCTAACCCTCTTCAAGTCAATTTTTAAAAGGCTATGAATTTCTAAGAGAATTTCCTATCGACCACTAGATTGCCTTTAGAAAGCTGTTTCCTGTTCTGCCGAATCAAAATTTGCCACTCCATTCAGAACTGAGCTACAGGAAGTACTCAGCTTAGCTGCAGACTTTGTTGTTCAATAATAAGTGACTTGAAATGCCCAGGGCCGCTGTCCTTCCTGCGCACAGACAACAGGGTCTCTCTCCCAGTGAGGACACCATTCACCTGGTGGTAGGTGTTGAATACAGAGCATGAAGGGCTCCTGTGACCCTTCATCCCATCCTGTACCCTATCCCGATACTTCTAGGTCCTAAGGACGCTCATATCTTATGGGTTCCCTGTACTCAAACCTGAGATGGGTCACAGATCACTTCACAGAGCGCTGCGAGCAAGAAAAGAGGCTTTGGGCCAGCAAGGCAGCTTGGTAGGTAAAGCGCCTGCTTGCAAGTCTAAAACCTGAATGTGGTTTGTTTGGTTTTGTTTTGTTTTGAATAGAATTCCTGTAAAGGTTTTGGAAAGAGAGAACTGACTCCATAAAGTTGTCTTCTAACTTCCACACTTGTGTCATAGCCTACTCATCTCCTTCCATACACAAGTAATGAAAGAGAGCCAAGGAGGAGGCTGCAGAGATGGCTCAGCGGTTAAGAGCACTGACTGTTCTTCCAGAGGTCCTGAGTTCAATTCCCAGCAACCACATGGTGGCTCACAAGCATGCCCCCTTCTGGTGTGTCTGAAGACAGAGACAGCGACAGTGTCTAAAATAAATACATCTTTAAAAAAAAGGGGGGGGGGACAAAAGGAGGAAGGAAGGAAGGAAGGAAGGAAGGAAGGAAGGAAGGAAGGAAGGAAGGAAGGAAGGAAGGAAGGGAGAGATGAGAGTCTTGGATAACTCTGATGGCCTGTTCATTGACTAGGAACAGACCTTTAAAACATTTCCACCCCTGGAAGGCAGGAAGAATTGTGGGAGATGGTCAATATTTGATAAAAACTTCATAATAGCTCGTGTGTATGTAGTTATAACACAAAAACATGCACTAGACACAGACCAAAGACCAGCAAGCGCCATCAACCCAGGACCCAGAGAACTGATTTTATAAAACTAGAGAGAACATGGGGATGAGTCAGACCCCCTGTACCCCCCACTAGGGGTCCCCAGTCCCCTGCCCACCTTTTCAGTCTACACTTTGCATATATCAGCCCTCGAGCTATACACACTGAATCATGCTTCACAGGAAGTTTCCATCAGGGATTTCTTACTTCCCTCTCTTCACTGTATGTTATCTCCAGCTTTTCTCTACAACAACAAAGGTGGGAGAAATGACAGAAAGAGAGACAGAGGGTGGGGGAGGCGTGGTGACATCAATTGTTCTTTTTACTCTTGTATCTGCTTTTGTTATTGAGCTGCTGAGTCACAAGTCTGTGTGTCTGTCTCCCTAGTCCTGTGTAAGGCCTGGACCGTGCCTCGCACTGTGCATAAACTTTAGTGAACTCTTGCACGTGAGGGCATGGAATGGCTTTTGATCCTTGTTCCTACTCTGCTGTTACCGGAGGAAGCAGATAGCCGGACAGACGTGCTGGGTGACCAGACCCTGCATCTTTCTGAGGCCACACCTCCTCCTCCCTTGATGGCTCCCTGCAGCCTGCAGCCAGCAGCTGGGAGGGTATAGGTCTGCAGTACTAGAATGGAGTTCCCACTAAAGGGTTTGGATGTCCAATCTCTGACCTGAGCACTGTAGGCTGGGTGTTGTGCCTTCCTGCCCCGCCCCGCTCACGGAAATATATGTAGAGGAAACTCAGCCAGAAAGAAACCCAGTGAAATGAGCTATGAAACTTGGACATCCTGGAGAAATAAGATTTCTAGAGGAAACGTTTGAGCCAACTCTCACCAGCAGACCATCCCGGGCTGAGGGCTGAGGTCATGAGCTAGGCAGGACCCCAGCTCTTGTTTATCATTGTGAGGCCTTGGAAGAACTTGCACTCACCTAGCCCTGCAGCAAGAGACAGAACTGGGAAATGAAATGCTGTAAGAACAAACAAACAAACCCTTCCTCACTGAGTATGGAGACACAAGTCTGTGATTCTAGTACTTGGGCAATAGAGGGGAGAGCATTCACAGTTCAAGGTCATCCTTGGCTAGGTAGCAAGTTTGAGGCCAGCCTGGGCTACATAAAGCCCTATCTCAACAAACAAACAAACAAACAAACAAACAAAATACCCTAATCTACTGTGGGATCCAGGTCACTAGGTTTGTTTAACAGTGGCATTTACCCACTGAGCCATCTTACTGGCCCTTACAATGTTTCTTCACAGAGTTATACAAATATCTCTACTAGTTTTGATTTTCAAAGAAGGATCTCCAAGGCTCTTAACCTCTTCTACCTCCACCCCATCCCCTGTCGGAGTCTTGGGCTCCACTAATCTATTCACTATACTTACAGATTTTCCCATTCTGGGCTAGTCGGGGTCAGAGGCCAGCCTCCTGCCTTATGCCTTTCATCCATCTTGACCCCATTAACTCCAGAGAATGTGTTGGAAATGCAATTCAAAGACCACAGCTTGTTGAGGATAGCTTGGCAGAACCATCTCTGTCAACATTAACCTGGTGACATTCACTGAGCAGATACCAACTGGACGCTGTGTGATAGGAAAATCACACTGAGCCATATACACAGGGACCCAAGGAGTCAAGACGAGACAGACGAAATTCCTTCCCTTCCTTTCCTTCTGCTTCCCAGATAAACGTTCTAAGTAATGAAACAATTGCTGCATGTACACTAGGGAAGCACGGGGACCATGGGCAGAGGGTCACAGCCACCTGAGGAGCTTCTCTGTGAAGATATTTAGGCAGAGGCCTTAAGGAAGAAGAGAGCTAGCCTCCTAAACAACTGAAGGAAGAAGGTGGCAGACAGAGGCATAGGATGTGCAAGGATCCTTGGGTACAAAAGAGTTTGGTGAGTGCTGCGGAGATAACTCAGTCAGGAAGCTACTTGCCATGCCAGGATGAGGACACAGGATCAGCTGCCAGGAGGTATGTAGAAAAGCTGAGTTTGCGATATATGCTTGTAATCCCAGTGCTAGGGAAGACAGCAGCAGGCAGGTCCCTGGGCTTGCTGGCCACTGACTGCCCAGCCTAATCAGGGAGCTCCAGACCTAATGAGAGACTCTATCTCAAAAAACAAAGTGGATAGATCCTGGAGGACAAAACACACACACACACACACACACACACACACACACACACACACACACGAACTTAAAAGTTACATAGGTAGAGTAGAGGGAACAAGTATGTGATCTGAGGCTGGAGAGAGCAGCTGCTGGGTGTCCTTTGGCCTATGGACTCATGACCATATTCTCAGGGATGACCAAAGCTAGAGAGACCAGTAGGAATGAAAGGCAGCGGCTCCCAGTTCCCTTCCTATAATTTCAATAAACTCTACTCACCACAGGAAGTTGGACGAAGTCTTGTGTCTCTAAAGCAGACTTCTGAGGACAGAGAGGTGCGTCTTCTAGGTGCATCTTCTAGAGGTGACATAATTATTTGTCACTTGTATGTGAAGTGGAGGATGAGGAGAACAAAATGGGGAGGGGAAAACGCCCGGCTCATCCATCGAGACATGGCCAACTGTTGGGAAACAGATAGCTACAGAGTAGAGCATGAGCAAGCTAACAAAAAGAGCAAGCTAGAGGCTGGAGAGATGGCTCAGCAGTCAAGAGCACTGTCTATGCTGCCAGAGGACCTGGGTTCAATTCCCAGCACCCTCTCCTGAGCACTTTCTCTCTTCCAGGCCTCATTTGGGATGCTCATTTGGGAGGTTGAGGGGTTCCCTGAACCTCATTATGGGTAAGTCCCTCCTAGGAAGCAGTGAGTCCTGACTCCCAGGAACTCTCTCCTCTCTAGGAAATGAATCATGTCTGGGTTGAAAACATCACCAATCTGCCATCATGTCCCTGTCTGTATCCAGCAGGATGACAGCTAAAGCAGCTGCCACTGCCTGTTCTACTGCTGTACTCCAAGAACTCTGGGGTGGCAGAACCAGGGAAACCAGTATCACTTCTCCCTGTAATTATTTTCCCTCAGGTGACAGAGGGAGAAGACAGAGGAAATGAGCAGGTATGCACAGGGTAGATGGACTGGCAAGCCAGCCCTTGTCTCTCTTTTTCTCAGGAATTTAATTCCCTTGGACAGCTCTCCCTGGAGCAGAAAGGAAAGGAAACTACGGTTTTGATTCACGGAGGGCTGGCTCATCCTTGGAACTCTACAAAAAAATGGATAAGCAGAATTTTCCACGGCCGGCCGTCCCGGCTGCAGGGCTATTGGCAAAAGTGGTGTGTTTGTTGACTTTTACTTGTGTTATTTTTTTATTCCAGTTCAGCTGCAGCTCAGTGCGGAAAGCGCGGGCGAAGTGTATATAAAGGGTACGGAGACCGGCCAGTACTTGGCCATGGACACCGAAGGGCTTTTATACGGCTCGGTAAGTGTGAGGCTGACGCCTCCAGACTCAGCCAAGGCCTGAGGTTTCCAGAAGGCTTGTTACACGGAGCGATGCAAATGAGACACCGTCAATTAGTCTTTGTTTGTTGTTTTTTCCAGTATGATTCCCACCCTCTACCTTGCCTTATTTTAGGCACAGGAATAAAAGAGTTTCTTGTGGTATCCTCTCAAAATACTCAGTTTATCATACGGACACGGGAAAGGAAGAGTGACTGGTACTTTAGTAACTTTTCAGGCACTCATTTTAGAAGACCCAATCCTACCTTCTCCATTCAATCCAAAAATGTTTCTTGAGTTGAGTGAGGGCTATGTGTGTCTCTTTATGTTCTGCCTGAGAGCCAGGGATTACACCGACTTGCACATGAACACCTGAGGGCCGGAGAACAACCTTGGCTATCAGTCCTTGGGTGATGTCTACTTTTAAAAGAACAAAAAAGTCAGGTTCCCTCATTAGCCTAGAACTTGCCAAGTAGACTAGACTAGCTAGCCAGAAAACCCCAGGGTCCACCTGTCTTCCAGTACCTAGTACCAGGACAAACACACCATTGTGCCTGACTTTTTTTTTTTTAATGTAGGCACTGGACACTGAAGTTAGGTGCACTGTGTATATTATTCCCCAAGCTTTTTTTTTTTTTTTTTTTTTTTTTGGTTTTTCGAGACAGGGTTTTTCTGTATAGCCCTGGCTGTCCTGGAACTCACTCTGTAGACCAGGCTGACCTCGAACTCAGAAATCCACCTGCCTCTGCCTCTGCCTCCCAAGTGCTGGGATTAAAGGCGTGCGCCACCACACCCGGCTTCCCCAAGCTTTTCAATTCTTTTTTTTTTTTTAAATAAAAATCAAAATTACAGTCCTTTAAAGTTTTTTTAAAATTTTCAATTGTATTAAAATTTGAAGATAGTGTTTTCCATTCCAGGATCACCTAAAATATTAAGCAAATTTTAGGAATTCAATTCGACATTCATCTGTAGGTGATTAGCGGGCCGTAAGGATGAATGAGCCACGTGGAAAAATGGCATCTAATTGTTTCTTAGTAGCTAAAGCTCTCTATCTGTTCCTTCCTTCTTGGAGTCAGAGCTCAATACTGGTCTGACTGAGTAAACCTTGCCTTAGTGGAAAAGGGGCAGAAGTAGATGCGATGTGACTGACCCCTTTGGGTATCTCTGCCGAGAATTATGCCGAGAATTATGCCGAGAAAGGTCAAATCAACTTTCAAAGTTTTAGGATTCATTGCTCCCTTCTCTGCATCCGAGCACTTATAAGAATCTTGCCTGTAATTTTGGACCCAATTCTTCCCTTTCAGGAAGATGATACTTACAAAAAAGGCAGTCTGTAGGGCAGGTTTAGTCTAGTCGCGCCTTCAGAGGTATCAAATTGTCAAACCAGCATAGGCAACAAGAAGCCTGCCATGGAGTGTGGACACAGTGCAGTTCTCCCATGGCCCGCTAGAGGGCAGGAGATGGAATCCTGTCACGGGAGAAGATGACATCAGGTGGTTGGAGTTGGTCAGCGACTGCCGCCACACAGGAAATAGACTTTAAGGCAGTTTTTCCAATCGGTTATCAAATCAGTCAACTGATCAACCATTCCCTCTTAGACTCACAAATGAAGCTCACGCCTCTCCTACTCTGACAAGTTGTCCACTGTGAAACTTGTCTATAGCCACAACAGTACCAACTCACAGTTCAAGGAGAACTTGCTCACTAGCTTCTGGCACTTGGGGGACACTGCACTGATGACGCCTCTAAGACAATCAAGCAGCTTGTGTGGCCCACATTCTCACTATGTCTTAAAGATCATGGCACGACTTTTGGCTCTTTTTTTTAAATTGAAATTAATTTTGACATTTATTCTAGTATTTTACACTCGAACACTAATGCTGAGGGAGAACTGTGAAACTAGTGTCTGCAGACTCCCATGATGGGGGGGGGGGGGGCTCTTCTCCTACATCAACCGAGGTCATCATTATAAGTCACCCAAATATGATCTTAGCATGTCATATCTGAGAGTCTTCACATATACCAAATTGACAAAGAAACATTCTAACACAGCTAAAGGACCTAAACAAGTTTTAGGCATGCATCCATTCTGGTCTGTGTAGAAGGGGTGTTTTTATTTTGAAAACTTTAGTTTGAAACACTGTATAACAGAATATTAATACAGTTATCTACAGGGGTATAAGTGGGTGGGTTTATCAAACACTAATAGCTTCCTGTAGTTTCCAAATTTTCTACAATGAGTGTATGTCACCTAAGTAATTGGGGGAAAGTGTGCTAAATATAAAAATAGAAACAACCACAACAATAGGCATGAATCAAGAGCTGAGGAACATGTTGCCAGCACTGTGCCAAGGGTAGAACAAGAAGACACAAAGCCTGATTGAAAGACGCAGTACCTCTGAGATAGCTGGCCAGCTCAGCCATGACTCAGCCGCTCTGCCTGTCGACTGCACCAGTGTGACAGAGAAAAACGGGTGCAGAACGTGACCATCCCCACCTTCATCAGTGAACACAGGCCTGACACCCACCTAGGGCCTAGGGCTATTACGGGGTCATGACAACCCACACAGTCTACTACCCCCTCCTTCCTTCTGTCTCAACAATGTGCCCAGTACTAGTGTCTGGACTAAGTTCCTCCAGAGGCAGAGTCATTCAATTAAATACTATATTTATATCTTATTTTGTTCCAGAAGGGTCCACAATGTCTCACCCAGGTGTCATTTCCCGAGACTATAAATGAATAAGAAGCTGAACACTTCCTGTTGCATAGTTCCTTGCTAATAAAAGCTAACTCTGGGGCTGGGATGTACTCAGTAGTAAGCTGTTTGCTTAGCAGGAATCTGGCTCCAACCCAAGCAGGAAGAAAGAAAGAACTCCGTTAACCTACTCCTAGGTAATGAGGAGACATCACCTCCCTTTATATCTGTGTATAAAGGGAGATGCAAGACCATAAAGGCTAATGGGGTTCCACCTTTCTGCTCAGCATACCCTAATAAAATAAACATGCCCACACATAAAGAACAATGAATGATCTGATCATAAACCACGAGGAAGGGAATCACAAATCAACTGTGGGTAAGGAGTCCATAAGGATCATGTGACTTGAAGAATGCACAGTCAGATATGGCAGGTAATCAAAAAGACACTGTCCAACATAAGAGTTCCCACATTGTTGCCTTAAATCCAAATTGAGAGTGTTCATTCCAAAATCTGGTACAATCAAATAATTGAAACATTAGTTTTTCTCCCCCTTAATAGATAGATTATAGATAAACTGTCAGCTGACAGATATTTTCCAAGTAGCCACATTATTAATATGCTTGGGATGTTTCAATAAGCCTACAGATGCACCAGATTCCACTGTGAGGAGGGAACTGTATCCCCTCTACTGATCACCTTGCCATAGACATTTATTGCCAGTACAATAGCCGGTACTTAAAAACCCACCTCAAAAATAGACCTTTACATGCATTCAACTGCCTTGTAATGATAAAGTCTTAGAAGTGAAATTGCCGGATCAATGATAATGCAAGTTATAGGGTTTGGAATATAGCTTGGTGTGGGGTACTTGCCCAGCATATGGGGAGATTTAAGTTCAATTTGCAGAACTGGAAAAGAGAGAGAAGGGAGAAGGAAAGAAGGAGTGTGGGGTAGAGAGACAGAGAGAGGTGTTTCAGATTTTGATACCTATCTTCAAGCCATACCCAGAAAGGTACCATAACTAACAAACAATTAAATGGGGGGGGGGGCTCTTTGATTTGTTTTGTTCTTCTTAGAGTCAGGGTTTCTCTGTGTAATAGCCCTGGCTGTCCTGAAACTCAATCTGTAGACCAAGATGGCTTCAAACTCACAGAGATTCCCCTGCCTCTGCCTCCTGTGTGCTGGGATTAAAGGTGTACACTACCACACTTGGTCATTAATATTTTAACTTCACTTTTCCTTGGTAGGAATATTGAACACATTTTCATAAGTTTATTTCCCAGTATTAAAACAATAGCTAAGGATGGACATGGGGCTGCATGTGTTTAATCCCAGCACTCAAGGGGCAGATGAATCTCTGTGGGTCTAGCCTGGTCTACAAAGTGAGTTCCAGAGAAACCCTTGAAAAAAATAAAACAAGAAAACAAAAATAACAATATAAAAACACAGCAGATAAGTAGAATATGACCTCAATACATTATGAATTTATATCCCTAGGTCCTTATATATTCTGTGTGTTTGATGAAATAAGGGTCAGTACTCATGAACTGTTAACAGTTATCTAAATCTGGGAACAGTTCTGTGGTAGAGCACTTGCCTGGCTCTATAGGTCCATGCAAGGCAGATGGAAGAGAATCAGGAGTTCAAGGTATGTCTCAAAACTACAACAGAAATGCAATGAAGTTCCAGTATATGTTTTTATGCTCAGGGCAATTTTTATATAAGTATTCATGTCCATAATGATTCTGAGGCAAAAACCCCAGCCTTTCAGTGAAAAATCGCCAGTACAAAAGAAATGTTCAGAATTTCATACAGCTGGTGAACAGCACTCACTAACTGTGCTCCACCCCACCCCGACCCCGGTTTCTATCATTTTAGCAGACACCAAATGAGGAATGTCTGTTCCTGGAAAGGCTGGAAGAAAACCATTATAACACTTACACCTCCAAGAAGCATGCGGAGAAGAACTGGTTTGTGGGCCTCAAGAAGAACGGGAGCTGTAAGCGCGGTCCTCGGACTCACTATGGCCAGAAAGCCATCTTGTTTCTGCCCCTCCCGGTCTCTTCTGACTAGACGAGTCTGTTCTGGGTACTCCCTATCTTGGTTGACCCTACCGTGTTCCCTTGACCATTGGCTGCGCTAACCCTCAGCCCACAGAGCCTGAATTTGTAAGCAGTGCTTCTAAAATAGCCAGTTCACTTTTCTGCTGAGCCCTTCCCCACCACCCCAGCACAGTTTGGAACGCAGGGACCAAATTGCTTCAAGGGGACAACTGGCTGGCCAGTCTAGGTCTGGGTTTGGATATCCAGATGCTTCAGGGTACCTGCTACAAGCTGGACCTCGTGATGCAAAGATGGGGGCCATACGAAGTATCCAGAGGGGTCTAAAAGTGGGTTCTTTTAGTAGCTGCATGCTCTTTCCCCTTCTGAGCAACCCCTGGTTTTGAGCACCCAGGCAATTAGCATGACTACCCTTCCCCCTACCAGAACATCACAAGTATCAGTAAAGCAACTGTTAGTGAGGCTGAAGGAATTTCAGGATAGAGAAAAAAATTCGTCCTCCCACCCGGCCCCCCACATATGGACAAGACTTAAAACAAAAAAGGAAGTGTGGCGTTTCCATGGACAGCCTAAAAGCTTGGGCTCTCAGAACAGAGTAAGAAGGCAAGGCTCAGCCACAGGGAGTCAGGATGAACCCACAGCCCAGCAGTTATTACCAAGTTACCAAGGAAACATCCACAGCCAGGGAAAGAGACCCGGAAATGGTTTCTTAGTGATGGCAAGCACAGATCTGGGGTCTGAAGAGTGGGTGTAGGAGTAAGGAAACAGGATGTCTTCAGCCGTGGATGTTAGCCTCTAAAAAGGAAGATGTTAGACGGGAGAAGGAGGAGAGAAAAAGTAAGATCATGTCGCCGTGTGCTTAGCCACCACGAAACTGGGGCTGAGGGGGTCCCAGTACGATGGCCCCAAATAGCCCATAAATTCAGATCATCTGTATTCAGATTCATTTGTATGACTGTAAAACCTGATTTGGTGGGGCTGGTGTGAGGGAGGTCTACGTCTTGAAAAGGCCCTCAAGTCCCATAGACGCTGCTGGCTTCCCCCACCATGCTTTCAAGAGCAGCCCCAGAGAATGCTGTTCAAATGAAGGTTGCTCAGACCTCACCCTCTTTTGCCTCCAGCGCCTGGGTTTCCCTGAGTATTCATTCAGGCAGTGTCCATTACTGAAGCATGGTTTCAAGGCACTTTAGCCCAGTGCCTATAAAATGCCCACTCAAAAGTCACGGAAACCGCACTTCAAAAAAAATGTTGAACCTCACCAAAAGCTTTTCCCAAGAGACCATTTCTGTAACCTTTAATTCTCCAAACTGGCTTCCTCCTTAAAGTAATCTTGGCCCAAGTGCCCAGCAAATTAGAAACACTGTTTATCTCTGACATAGGACACAAACGCCGTGAGAAGGCCTTTCCTACGCCAATTCAATATACTGTGAGACTTATCTTCTCATCGCATTTTATATAGCTTGAAGGCATTAAATAGATTCACAATCAGCCACAGAGAATAATATCGGCATAAGGATGTAATAGCTACTTAGTTATCTAACATGCTACATTCATTCATGAGGCCTTTCCTCTTTGTCTTCTACTGTGCTTTATTTAAGGGTATCTAGGGGCTGGTGAGATGGCTTAGCAGGAAAGAGAGCGCACTGGTTTGGTAAAGGACAGGAGTTCAGTTCCTAGCACTCACATCAGATGCTCAGACCCAATTCTAACTCCAACGCCAGAGACATGCTGTCCTCTTCTGGCCTCCAGGGGTACTGCATGCACATGTACAAACTCACTTTTTCAAAAATGATATGGTGGTTGTGGATTAAAACTGCTGACAGTGTTCACGTGTTTGACGGGGATCTAAAGTAGTTATTTGCTGAAAAAAAAAATCCTTATAACAACACTGTCTTATCTTAGCCCGGAAGTCAGATGACACTCTTGAGAGTTCAGAGTGCTAATGGAGGGACTAAACTGAGTTATTTCAAAACATGGTTAATAATAGTGTTCTTTCAGATGTGGTGATGCACGCCTTTAATCCCAGCACTCGAGAGGCAGAGGCAGGTGGATCTCTGTAAGACTGAGGCTAACCTGGTCTACAGAGTAAGTTCCTGGGCAACCAGGGATATATAGAAAGGCCCTGTATCCTTTTTTTTTTTTAATCATAATAATGTTTTGCTTTTTTACAAAAAGATGATTCATGACTTTTTAAAGTCTATAACTTAAATAATATGTTTCTGTTTTGTTTTAGTAAATCGTAGGCACACTGAAGATAATACAGTATGGTTTCCCATGCCTTTATATAAAGATTTGGCCCAGAAAAGTATACAGAGATGAAATCTATGAGATTTAGAATAGTGAGTAGTTTTTTTTTTTTAATCAAAGGAACCAAACACAAGTATAACACTGATCAAGACAAATTAAAAACCACTGCACAAGGATGAAATGGAGTCTGAGACCTCAGAGACTCAAAGCACGGATGATGTTCATTGTAGCCTTAACCATCAACCTAGTCACAATCCAGGTATGCTCAACATATACTGCAGAGCCAATGTGTGTCAGGCACTGGATATGGCCCCTGGGTACAATGTCTGTCAGCTGTCCTCTCCCTGGGCATATATTTGTAAAGAGAGACACTGTGGATTCATTTCCTTCAGTCAAGTCAAAACATGGACTTCATAATTTCCTACTGAATCAACAGTATGTCCTAGAAACCCCCAAGAGTCATAACACCACCCCACCCCCAACAAAGTGACAGAGACAAGCTTTGCAAAGTAAACCCAGGATTTTCAATGTTAGTCCTTTCAGAGGAGTGGACTAGTTTCAAATCAGGAAGGAAAAAAAAAAAAGCTGTCGGATCTGCAGAAAGGGAGCAGAGAGCCTGTCCCTGTGCTGTTGGGAACACTGATCATAGGAACATTCGGTTGTGTACGAAGTCCCGAGACCATCTGCTTGTCACATGCCTCCTGCATACACTCAATTCCAAGCTGACTGCAACCTAGTGTCCAACACTCACTAGGAACTGTGAAGAGCATATGGGCTTTTGACAATTAGTGACACAGTGGATATGGAGCTGGGTGTATCCCTTGATGGTCAGCAGTGTGCCCATACAGAAATCCTAACTGGTATGTCAGCTGCCGTTGAAAATGAGGCCCCTGCTTTGTGTTGAAGACAGTGGAGCCCAAGTCCTCAGCTCTGCAGAGAACACCGCCTAAAGCAATCACGGTCCCTGGCTGCAAAGCAGGTTCTGATGGAGATGACGCCTGGTGTTCACTCTGTACCCATACTGTATTACACTCTGCACCTTATGGATATTAATAAATGTTGTATTAATGGCTGACTTGTCTCCAGGTTTCTAAGCATCTCTCTGTAGAAGGACACTGGGCATTCCTGAGGTGACATCCAGAGGAACCAGCTGCTTCTTGTTCCACCATCATCTTACTAATAGATAGGAGATACTAAAGTCTTACGGTGAGAAAAGCTAAGAGACAAACAGTCTCAATTGTCTGGAAACAAGGCAATAGGAGGGACTGTCTAGGTCTCAGGAAGGTGAATAATCTGGAAACTTGCAGGTACTCTTCATGAGTTGGGCTTTGCATCCCTTGTATAAGGTATGTGAGATCACTCTGATGTTATCTAGCTAATGTGCTTCTGCTTAGGAAAAGATATTATGAACAGGAAAAATTAAGGATTTATTCAAAATTTTAGATCCAATGTCAAAAAAAAACATACCTTTAAGACCTCTGATATGAGACTTAGGAACAAGTATTCTGTTTCCTAGCATATGGCAGAGTTATGCTCTCTCGCTCTCGCACACAACAAACAGATGCAACATGCACTCTGTCTTAGTTTGAGTTCTACTGCTGTGAACAGACACCATGACCAAGGCAACTTTTATAAAGGACAACATTCAATTGGGGCTGGCTTACAGGTTCAGAGGTTCAGTCCATTATCATCAAGGCGGGGAACATGGCAGCATCCAGGCAGGCATGGTGCAGGAGGAACTGAGAGTTCTACATCTTCATCTGAAGGCTGCTAGGAGAAGACTGGCTTCCAGGCAGCTAGAATGAGAGTCTTAAAGCCCCAGGCCCATAATGACACACCTACTCCAACAGGGCCACACCTGCTAATGGTGTCATGCCCTAGGACAAGCATATACAAACAATCACACACTCACTCTGTAATTACAATCAGTTGCCCCTTCTCCTTCTAACATTGAATTAAGTGCTGGTGAGAGGACTCTGAAGTTCACGGTGCTTGCAGTGTGAGCCTGGCAAACCAAGTTTGATCCCTAGAGCCCACCTAAAGATGAAAGGAGAGAATCCACTTCACAAGGCTGTCCTCATGTGTATCATGGCACGTATGCTCGCTAATAGTAGTAAGAGGAAGAAGAGAAGGGGGAGGGGGAGGAGGGGGAGGAAGGGAGAGGGGAGGAGGAGGGGGAGGAGGGGTAGGAGGAGGGGGGGAGGAGGGATAGGAGGAGGGGGAGGAGGGAGGAAGAACAAGGACAAGAAGAAGAAAAAGATTGTAAGTTGCCTTAAGCGGTACTTTAGAGTTTTGAAGCTCTCCCACCCCCTGCCAGAACTCAGAGTATGGAAACCTTTACACATACACACAGCTGAAACACAATTTTACAAAATGTATGGGGTACACCGTGTTCTTTCTGTGAACTCAAAGGTGCTGGTCAAGCATAGCTCAGTTCCAAAGTACAACTTTTAATGGGTCACAACCACAGTTTGAAAAAAAAAAAATGCTAGCTTAAAGCAACTATTCTCCTTCCCAAAGATGAAGAGGCCCAATTATGATTCTGTGCTATGACCGTAGTGTTTACAAAGATGTGGCTTTCTCGAGTAAATACGACAAGGGGACTTCCTGTGATACAGGCACCATCTGTTCTAAAGCTCCATGTGTCCTCTGAGTCCCGAGTGACGCATAGTGAGCAAAATCATGAGCTGCCCAAGCATTTCTGTGGCCTCCACAACAGGCCTGCACATTTCTGCTGTGGGAGTCCCGGAGACTCAAGACCACTTCCTTTTCCTTGAGAATTCTCACACGTTGGAGCTTAAGGTTACCCCTCGCTGGCTCCCACAGCCTTTATCTCTCTAATCTTTCTTGGTCCCCAGAGGAGTCCCATTTCATCATAATTTCTATGAAATTCGTGAATGGGCTGTGCCAGGAAAAGGCTATAAACCTGGGGCCTTTGAGTATCCATTTCTGGAAATGACCTTCTCACCACTTATCTGCCTAAAACACACACACAAAAAATTTACCAACATGCCTCAGTCATGGGCCAAACACCATTTCTGCTACAATGTAACCTGGATGTGGAGTTTGGAATTTCCACTTTTGATGAGCCAACTTTTAGACGGTAACTCTGTGCCTTTTAAATGTTTGAGGGGATAGGACAGCTGAGACTCTACCTCTTAGGGGTGCACTCGACTGCAAAGAGCAAAGGGGAAACACAACAATCCCTTCTGATGCTTCGATGGCAGAATCCCTGTTTGCTCAAGAGCTGGAGAGAGGAGTCCCAGGGCTGAAGCACAGGGAGATTCTTGTCATATTGGCCACGATAGCAAAAAGATGTCTTCAACTGCACTTTTCATAAACTATTTTTTCTTTTTCCATTTTCATACGTGTATAAGTGGTGTGCATGTGTGGATGCATGTTTTGGATGTGTGTGGACATACTTGGGGGTATGCACTCATATGTGTGTGGACATCCTTGTGGGGCTATGCACTCACATGTATGTGGACATTCTTGAAGGGGGATGCATTCACATGTGTGTGGGCATGCATATAAAGGTCCAAGTTTGTTGTTACAAATCATTCTCTATCACTGTTCCATGTTAGTCATTGAGACAAGGTCTCTCAATCAATCCAGGGTTCACTGATATAGCTGGTCTTCCCAGCAGGCTTATCTGGGGACTCTGTCTCTCTACCTTCTAAAGCTGGGATTATTACAACAGACCATCCCACTCATCTGGCATCTATGTATGTTCTGGGGTGTTCAAATTCCATCCTCACACATGTACTGTGACCATTTTAACCACTGAGTCATCTCTGCTAGCCCACGAAAGTTGTCAGGAGCAATTATGACACTGTGGGGAGATTGAAGGCCAAATGAACTGTAAAACCTATATATTCTCCATTTCAAAGGCATCAGTGGTCATTTCTTTCACAATCACTAAAATAACATAATCCTCCTCCCAAACCCATCATCTACTCTCCCTAAGGAGAAACTCCTTTTGCTATTGCACATAAGACTTACTCTAAATTTCAGCTAGAGCTCAAGGCATGGGGATGTGATATCAGGCGGGCATACCATCCCTAGTAACACTCCCTCAAACTTTGGGGAGCCATGCTAGAGGACATCTGGAACCTCCCTAAACATTAGTCCCACTTTGCAACTGACCTAGTGGCCACAGCATATTACACTGTTAGCTTTACACCATAGTTATTAAAACAAGAAATGAGGTCACACACTACCCGAGGCAGAGAAGGGGTTTTTATTTTACTTCATCCAATCACATGCTGTAGGATGTGATCACATAATTTGGGGGTCTTCTGATGGGTTACAAATGTTTGTGATGTGGGGAGGAGGTATTTCCCAAATTGCTTCCACCTCCTACCCCATCACGCCACACAGGCTAAATTTACACACGCAGCGGCTAAACACTGGTATCTGTCTTATTACATAAACAAGCAAAACCTCACCCAGCCTTAGCTGTGCTTTTCTTTCAGCCTTAATGAAGGGTTGGGTCCTCCCTGCTGGGAACTCTTTTCCGTTTGAGAAACTGATCTGCTTGGGCCAAGTGTTTGAGGATGTAGAAAGGCAATTTACACAGAAATAGACTTCGCTGTGATTTTCACATCTCATGGTTTCCTATCATGGGAAAAATGATGTGTAGAGTCTGGTCCAGCGATACATAAGTATAAGATGTTAGATTCTCTTACCCGTGTGCTTTAGCCAAAAAAACCAAAACAAACAAAAAAAACAAAAAACAAAAAAAAAACCGCTTTCTTCTCTCTGAAGTAGGTGAGAGGAATGTTCTTGTAGACCAACTTCTTCTGTTTGAGATGGAAATTCAGGACTTTTGGAGCCTGGAGGTGACCAACTGTGTCAAGCATACAGCTTAACATTTCCTGTGAAAATGAAGAGGAAAACCTATGACTCTCTCAGAATAGAACGCCTGCATTAAGACCCGGACAGTGGTACAGGCTTTGGGCAGGCCAGGCTTTCTCTGACACTGTAGAGGCCCCGGAAGGCTGGGAAGAGAGAATACATGCAATGGACGTGTGGTGCTACCAGACTGTCACTCGATATTTAACCAAGTGAAAAAGATAGATGAGGTTTAAGATTGCTTGAAAATGTGCATGACACCTAGACCTCTAGGGCAAATCTGAGAGGCCAGTACCTCTGTGTGGGGCACCCAATACCATCCCCCAAAGCAGCAGCAGGAAGTAGAAGCATCTAACCTTGATGGTACATAAACTCATCCACTTATTAATCATTTACCCTCTACCCTCATAGGAGTTGGCGTGCAAGCAGGAGATGCCATCCATATCAGTAATATGAACAGGGAGATCGTAAAGGCTAAGGGAGGTGGAGAGACCACTAGGGAATACTAGAATGGCAGGTGCAAAAAGCTGCTACCATCCCCAGGATTGAAGAGAGGAAGGGACTCAGGAAAGAAAGAACTTGAAACTGTGTCCTTTTGCAAGAGAGATATGGGCTATGCTGGTGCTGCCTGTGCCCTCGACCGCCCACTGCCCTGCCCTACTTGCCTTTAGGGGTTGGAGGTGAGGTGGCTTGAAATCAGAGCAAGTGAGAAACCCTACAGCAAGCTTGTCTGAACACGGCGGCAAGCTCCTTCAATACCACCCATACTCCATTGGTCCCAAGAAAGCATCTCTTCTAAACAGCAGCTCCCGATTGGCTGGCATGGTCTGCATCAGCAATCCTTGGTCTCTCAGGCAGTCCTCAATTAGGTCCTCCTGCAGGACATACCTTTGAGGCCTGTTTGGCCCCCAGTATTTATGCAGAGGCAGCCTCACTATTCCCCCTACATACTGGAAGGTGTGTCTCTACCCAACTAGATGGTGCTTTAGGAAGCTTCCAATGGGAGTACTGGAGAAACTCTCTAGGTGCAACTTTCTGGAGGATGATAACTTACCATAGGCTGTGTACCACCAGGTCACCATGGTACTGCCCCTAGCAAGAAGGGGAGCCCAGAACCTAAAAGAAAAGCTCTTCTCTTAATGTGTCTTACAGTGTCCCTCCAGCATCCCCTACTGACATACCTTACAACACTAGTGGAGGAGAAATGTTCGCAGAGCCCTGCTCCAGTGTCACAAAGCAATGAAAGAAAAAGTGTGGCTTAGGGGCAGAAATGGTAGTAAAAGGCATAACATAGCTTAGACTCCAGTGGTTCTCAACCTGTGGCTCTCAACCCTCACAGGGTTCGCATACCAAGCATCCTACATGTCAGATATTTACATTACTATTCATTAACAGAGGCAAAATCCCAGTTATGAAGTAGCAACAAAATAATGTTATGGCTGGGGGTCACCACAAGAGAAACCGTATTAAAGGGCCACAGCATTAAGAAGATTAAGAACTACCGTTATACACTATGCTAGACTGAATGTTGGTTGTTCAAGCTCAGTTTCCTCTGTTGGAAGATGCAGCCCGTGGTCACAACCGGTGGATCCTGAGTGAGGAAGCAAGGCAGGATGGATGGGGTAATGGAGACCTCAGGTGACCAATGAGCAGGACGAGAACAGATTCTCGGGAGACCGGATTCAGTGAGACCGCTCATTTAATTGGGAGAACAAGGGCTGTTTAAACCTTTGGGGAGTGAGCAGGAGTCTTTGGAGATAGTGTATATCATTAGTTGAGGCCAGGGTGCTGGGGATTCCTCATATGCATATGGAGGAATTTCAGATATCACTAGACATAACCTTATGAGGAGAGGGTGTCCATCCTAGTTGCCAGGTTTTACTGCTGTGAACAGACACCATGACCAAGGCAACTCTTATAAAGCAAAATTTAATTGGGGCTGGCCTATAGGTTCAGAGGTTCAGTCCATTATCATGAAGGCAGGAGCATGGCAGCAACCAGGCAGTCGTGGTGCAAGAGGAGCTGAGAGTTCAACTTGTTTATCTGAAGGCTGCTAGCAGAAGTCTGGCTCTCATGTGGTTAGGACGAGGGTCTCATTGCCCACCCCCACAGTGACACACTTCCTCCAATAAGGCCACACTTTCTAATAGTGCCACTCCCTGGGCCAAGCATATTCAAACCACCACACCAAGCCACGTGACCTCCTCTGAAAGGCAAAGGTGGGAGCACGGGACTGTGAACGAGGGCTGGGAAGTACAGGCCTGGGATAGGAAGGTGGGGAGTGATCCTACTCCTGCTGATCTCAGGGCAAGATTTCCGATTTCCTGGGTTTGGATAGGGCTAGACCCAACTCTTGTTTCAGGCTAGCTTGCTACAACTCCACAGCTCCCATGCCCCAGAAGTGTCTGAAGATTTAAAAAAAAGAAAAGAAAAGAAAAGAAAAGAAAAGAAAAGAAAAGAAAAGAAAAGAAAAGAAAAGAAAAAGCATGGTCCTTCCTCTTAGAAAACATATAGTGCTAGAGGGGAAAAAAATTCTTTAGCTCAGTGGTTCTCAACCTGTGGGTCTCAATCCCTTTGGGTTGTATATTAAATATCCTACATATCAGATATTTCATTATAATTTATAACAGTAGCAAAATTACAGTTATGAGGTAGCAACAAAATAATTTTATAGTTGGGGGGTCACTACAACATAAGGAACTGTACTAAAGGGTCACAGCATTAGGGAGGTTGAGAACCACTGCTCTAGATGAAAGTGTTGGTATTTTGGATTTCTTCACATTAAAGAATATTCCTGGGAACTGGGCATCGTGGTGCACACCAGTGGTCCCAACACTTGGTGGGGCTGAGGCAAGAGGAGCTCAAGAGGAGCTCAAGACTATGTGGTAAGAGTATGTTTTTAAAAATCAAAATAACAAAGAGTTAATATCTGCCTAATTCCTCTGACCATCTTAGACGAGCTGATGGTATCTTCTGTCTTCAGAGGGTTAGTCATCTCCTAATTCAAATATGCTAGGAGCTGGAGAGATGCTCAGCTGTTGAGGATACTTGTTACTTCTGCAGAGGACCCAAGTTTGATTTCCAGGACCCACACTGTAGCTCATAACGGCCTATAACTCTAGTTCCAGCAAGTCCAGTGTCTTCTTCTGAAATATACTGTGGTGGTTTAAAATAAGAAGGACCTCCATAAGCTCCTGTGTTTGAGATATGTGGCCTTAAGTTGGTAGAACTGTTTGGGAACAGTAGGAGGTATGGCCTTGTTGGAAGAAGTGTGTCACTGGGGGAGGGCTTTAAGGTTTCAAAAACTGTGGGCCATTCCCAGTGAACTTTATCTGCTTCTTGTTTGTGGATCAAGATGAGAGCTCTCAGTGGCTGCTCCATGTCTGCCTGCCTGCTGCCATGCTCCCCCACATGATGGTCATGGACTCCTATCCCTCTGGAGCCATAAGCCCCAAATAAACTTTCCTTCTGTTAAGTTGCTTTAGCCATGGTGCTGAAAGAAAGAAATAACTTTAAAGAGTAATGGGCCTAAGGCTAGCTAAATATTTGGACATCTGTTGAGTCACTCCAGAAACTGACTGACCATACAGATAAGGGAGGTATGCAAGGACGTCCCTGGACAAGCCCAGTAGAATAATGGACCGTCCGGTCTGGGCTGGCACCTCCCGCACTCCCTTGTCCTTTGGATATGGTTTGAGTTTAACTAGCTGCTCTGCTGATTAGCACCCTCCCCCTTAGAGTCACTGTACCTGCATGTACTGCTTGTTGAAGTTTAAACTGTTCAATTGTGTGTAGCTGTGCCAATTTCCCCTATTCCCCAGTTGCTTATATTTTTAAAACATCTTTCCTAGCGTGGACTAAGTCTGGAGCACTAGAGGAGAAGGCAGTGAGAAAGTGCAGCACCACCACCAGCTTGTCTGCACTTTCTTTGTCTAAGTGCGCGCCACAGCTCCCGCCCCTATATTTGCCCTCACAGGGAGGTGGCGGCCAGAGATCTTATATGCCCTCCCCCCCAGCTTCTTTTTCTCTATAACCCTCAAACTCTCGAGCCTAAGGTCAGCATCCCTGTCTCCTGCGTGAGATGCTTGTAGGCTCGGAGCTCTGGGAATAAACTGCCTCTTGTGTTTGCAGCAAGACGGTCTCGTGTTTCTTTGGGTGTGCAAGCTCTCCCAAGACTCGAGTGTGGGTCTCTCTGTGGGGACCTTACAGTGCCTTATCACAGTGATGGGAAAGTACACATACACGCAAGCAAAACGTTCATCACACAGAAAAATAGATAACTTGAAAATGTTTAAATCGACCTGGATCAACATATGTTGAAGAAGACTTTTTCGAAACCAGATTTCCAGATATGAAACCTTCACTCCTCCATTTATTGACTTGGTGACCTTGGAAAAGTCACTTGTACTTAATTCATGGTGCACTCAGTCTGAGGGAGGGTCTTAATCTGTGGGTGTTTCTATTGCCTTCTCAGTAAAAGGGAAATGAAAATCTATCAACCTCACAAGGTGAAGGGAGGATTTAATGGGACAGAGGCATGCAGGCATTTTTAAAACAGTGTACCTCGCACACTACCAGGATTGAATGGACGTCAGATTTTTTTTTTTTTACCATTTTCAGAATAAATATGGTTCTAAATGACATGTGATAAAATAGGCTAAAAGGGGCTATTCAGATTCTTTGTCTAGAGATCTTGTGGACAAATTTCATAAGTCCACATTTTAAAATGTTGGGCTGCAAACACTCCGTGTGGAAAAAAGATAAGAGAATCTTAGTTGATCTCAAGCTTAAGGGCTGAGCTCTGCTGTTCCCCATTGGAGGCTATGTGCAGGTGGTCCCTCTCATGCTAGATGCTGTAGAGTAAATGGAGCTTTTCAACTTAAAACACTCAGGTGGGGGGGGTATCAGGAAATGTAGCTTGTTGGTAGAGAGTTTGACTGTCACACACACTCAAGGTCCTATGCTGGATCTTTAGTATTACAAAATGAGATGATATGAAATCATGAAATGAAATACTACCAGAGAGTGGAGAAACTTACTTTTAAAGTAAAATCTAATGAAGTATACTAGATGACTAGAAAATGACCAAAAAACCTAAAACCAGACAAATAAATTGGGTTTGTTTAGACAAGAAAGGCTATAAAAAGAAATACAGCTATCTTCAGATAGTTCAAGCACCCTTTGGTTTCTCTGATGTGGTACTTTAAATGAGAATTAGCAAGGAAATGGTTTTGATTTAATATAAAATATGCTTTATAAAAAAACAAATGAGCCGGGCGTGGTGGCGCACGCCTTTAATCCCAGCACTTGGGAGACAGAGGCAGGCAGATTTCTGAGTTCGAGGCCATCCTGCTCTACAAAGTGAGTTCCAGGACAGCCAGGGCTACACAGAGAAACCCTGTCTCGGGAAAAAAAAAAAAAAAAAAAGGAGGGGGGGAGACTGGGGAGATGGCTCAGTGGTTAAGAGCACTGATTGTTCTTTCAGAGATCCTGAGTTCAATTCCCAGCAACCACATGGTGGCTCACAACTATCTGCAATGAGATCCAGTGCCTTCTTCTGGTGTGTCTAAAGACAGCTACAGTGTACTCACATACATTAAATAAAAATAAACAAATCTTTAAAACCTAATAATAATAAAATAAATCAACAGGGGCTGGAGAGATAGTTTAATAGTTAAGAGCACTGACTGCTCTTCTAGAAGACCTGGGTTCAATTCCTAGCATCCATATGGCAGCTTACAACTGTCTGTAACTTGAGTTTCAGAGGAATCTCATCCTCAAACACATACAAGCAAACAGCAACACACATAAAATAAATAAATAAGTATATAATTTAAAACACAGTTGTTTTGAGACAGGGTCTTACTGTATAGCAGTAAGGCTTCCCTTTTAGCCCCACAATGTACAACTCAGACTAGCTTTGAACTTGCAGCAATGTCCTTGCTTCAACTTCCCAAGCATTGGCATCACTGGAATGTGCTGCCCTGTCTGGTTTGGCTTGGCTCTTATTTATGAATATGAAGAAAAAAAAAACTTTGAAAAAAATTAAGGACATTCTAAGCCCATTAAAGACATACCAACAGAGAGGGATGGACATCTGACACTTTAGGAGTCTCTCTCACAACAACAGGCACATGCATTCCCATCCTTGTCATAAGCCACCCTCTGGCTGTCAGAAGCAACACACACAGGCAGCCAGAGACGGACCTTATGAGAAGGTTTATCCCCAAGGTCATACATTTACCAATAACTCTAAAAGATCATTTTGGTTTCAGAACTTCCCATAAGGTCAGAGGTGGACTCTGTTGAGATGACCTCAACTTCCTCTCTACCCTACCTGTTACTTTCCTTTCTTTGGGGGGACAGGGGGCTCTCTAACCCGATACACACTTACCTTCATCTCAGTGTAGGTCCCTCTGGGCTGTGTAGCAATGCCTGTCCAGTTAAGGCCAGAAGTAGCTACGGCCCAGTAACTTTCTGAGACTTTGGGTATCTGTAGGTTCAGGCCCTAAGCTTACAAGGTTCCACCCTGCATTCTTTGTGCATATTCCATATGGATGATCTTCAAGAAAAATCTCACCCTTCTAACTCTCTGGCCTGTCACTGGGTTGATATCATTCCAAGAAGGACATTTGTTATGTTGGTCATTCAATCATGTGCGCAGTCTTACAACTTTTTTTTTTGGAGGCAGGCTCTTGCTATGTAGTCCAGACTAGTCTTTATGCTCCTTCCTTCTTTAACTTCTCAAGTGCTGGGAATACAGACATACAATACCTTACTTCTTAACAACTATTAATTGTATATCAAGCCTGGATATGACCGTGGTGCACAGTAAAGTTCTTTGCTAGAGTTTATTGGTGAGTGCATCATTCCCCCATTCTCAGCCATTTCCATACCACTCCTGAAAGGCTTGTTTGCCATATCAGTCCATTACCTGATGATAGTACTTCTAGCCCAGGCAATTTATTTAATTATTTATTATAAATTTATTATTTAAGATAGACTGAGTTATATCTACTGCCGGTCCAGAGTAAGATGGTCTGCAATATTCACAGAGGATTGTTAAATGCCAGTGGACTATGTGCATTTTTAAAGCATTCATTAAGAGGCCCATAGCACATAAGCTCTCTTCGTGAATGAGCCACCTTTACTGGATAAGTGTAAGTACCAAACCTCATCAAATGAAGATCGTTACAGAAAACCACAACCGAACACAATGCAGATCTCAACAGATCATGGAGAGTCCATCCCCAACAGATACATCTACATCACAGCTCTGAATTGAAGGCTCAGGGAACATTGAGGAAGAAGGAAAGAAAGACTATAAGAACCAGAGGACCTAGAAATGACTGTAAAAACAAGACTGTAACAATATCAATACACATGCCGTCTTAGTCAGGGTTTCTATTCCTGCACAAACATCATGACCAAGAAGCAGTTGGGGAGGAAAGGGTTTATTCAGCTTACACTTTCATGTTCCTTCAAGAGGGAAAAATATCAGGGCACAGTCACAATAAAAAGAATAGCAATGGCCCTGAAAAGAGTCTTTAATTTTCCCTCTGAAATTTCACAAGCCAGGCCTCCATCTTCTGCACTGTTCTAGCCCAAAGTTCCAAAGTTCTTCCACAATCCTCCCCCAAACACGGTCAGGTTGTCACAGGAATACCCCACTCCTGGTACCAACTTCTGTATTAGTCAAGGTTCTCTAGAGTCACAGAACTTATAGTCTCTATATAGTAAAGGAATTTATTGATGACTTACAGTCTGCAGTCCAATTCCCAACAATGGTTCAGTAGTAGCTGTGAATGGAAGTCCAAGGATCTAGCAGTTGCTCAGTCCTACACGGCAAGCAGGCGAAGGAATGAGAGTGAGACTCCCTTCTTCCAATGTCCTTATATGGTCTCCAGCAGAAGGTGTAGCCCAGATTAAAGGTGTGTGCCACCACACCTTTAATCCCAGATGACCTTGAACTCAGAGATCCCCCTGTCTTAATCCTCTGGAATCCATAGCCACTATGCCTCAAGATCTCCATACCAAGATCCTGAACATAAACTTCTATCTCCCAACCTCCAGATTAGGGTCACTGGTGAGCCTTCCAATTCTGGATTGTAGTTCATTCCAAATATAGTCAAGTTGACAACCAGGAATAGCCACTACACATGCTAACACGGATTGGGGTAATTTCCACAGGATCCCACCCTAGACATAGAACTGTAGGCAACTAAGGACTCGGGGCAGAAGATGAATTGGCCTCTCTCAGGGTGAGTCCCCTTACTGGTTGTTCATTACAGAGTGGTCAGCCTTGAAGCCAAATGTACACCAGCCACAAAAACTAATTCAGCAGGTATACTCATATATGTGTGAGTGCATGTGCATGTGCATGTGTGAGTGGTGTGTGTGTGCGCGCGTACGCACATGAGCTTGTGTGAATCAAAGAATGAGAGGCTATTGAATTGAATGGGGGTGGGAAGGGTTAAAGAGAGGATATTAGGGAGGGCTGGGAGGATGGCGGCAAAGTGACAAATTCTATTTCAGTTAAAATATATTTTATATATTATAAAATTATAATAAAAAAGTATACATTAAAATAAATATATAGCTCATAATAAAATGAACATCTGTGTATCATGTGTCCCACATAGACACTCTGCTTCAGGATGTACTTTATATAAAGACTCACACAGAGAAATAGATCCGGCATCCTCAGGCCATAAAAACGGGTTTTTTTTTTTAACTTACTCAAGAGATGTCTTGAGGAAGTAGGCTGACATTGAAGGCAGAACAGGAATTAACCAGATGAAGAGGTATGAGCAAGGCCTGAGAAGAACATTCCAGACAGAGGTAGCAGCCAGACCAAGTCCCTGCAGCCAGAGAGAACATGCCAGCAGTAAGACTCAAGTATAAAAACTAGGGGTAGGGAGCATGAAATGAACTAGACAGTCCAGGGAGACGGAGACCCATAATAGAAAGAAGAAAGTTGGGGGCACTCCACTAGCAACATCTGCAAATAGCTGTGCATACAGCTGAATTATAACACATCTCTCGACTTCCTGCCAAAGAACACAAATAATCAGGATCTGAATGCGTGTATCTGGCCTGGGTTCAAATCCGTGAGCCTGTGAAATATATTCCAGGCTTGACGGTTTGGAGGCCGAGATTACATTTGTTAAACATTTAGCTTTTCTGCCGAGGCTTTTGTTCCTCTGTAGGCAGCAGGTGGAGGACAGGAAAACGCTTTCTGTTCATAACAAATCCCTTTACATGCAAAAGTGAGACAAGGTTTGCCCCACTCTCCGTGGGTGAGGGTTGGAACAGGGACGATGCATAAGTGAAGACATGACGTGGTTGGCTTATTCCTGCTACACCAATGGGAATCTGCATTTGATGTTTCTGTCTAAGTTTGGGGAGATTTATCAGTTCAAAAAGAAATGAAGCAGCGTAAAAAGCATCACACACGGAAACGCACAATCTTTGCAAGACAGAAGCAGAGAGGCAGCCGGGAAACCCTTCCGGGATGACGTCAGCTCTAGGAAACCCTTCCGGGATGATGTCAGCTCCGGAGTTTTGGAAGGAACTGGCTGGATGGAGACATCTTCATCTGGGTATTAACACAGAATTGCAAGGTTATTGTCAGATGGAAGGAGGAAGCCAACCAGCCTGGAACACACTGAATAAACCATCTCCTTACAGTCTCTGGGTCGCAATGTGAGCCCCGGGGAGAACAAAGGAACCTGGTAGGAAGTGAATGAAGAATGTCTTTGATTCTCTGGTTTCTGTGAGATTCTTTATCGCTTTTAGTATCCGGATGACGGATCATCCCGCTTCACTATCAAACAAGATAGTCCTTGCCAAGGGGGAGGGGCACTAACAGACCCTGAAGAATTGAGCAGAGAATGCCACTGGGGCATTCACTCACGTTACTGGAGAGCGTGATATAAACCATGTCACTGGAACGTAGCATGAGGAAGCCGAAAGAGACATGTGCTAGATGTTACAGGAACACAGGTGGGAGGAAGAATCCTGCCCAGGGGAGCCAGAGAGAAGTTCCCAGGGGAGCGACTTGGGACTGTGTCTGAAGAGATGAACAGATGCAATGGTTCCACTATTTGTGTGCCCTCCAAAATGTCCTGTACTGAAGCCTCTGCACCAGAGTTACAGCGTTGCGAGCTGACTGGGCTGTGAGGGAGCTGACCTATCAGTGGGATTGGTGACCGAGAACCTGACACCAGCCTTTGCCCTGTCCTTGTGGAATGGCATGGCAAAAGCTTACAGAGCTACCCTGTCTGCAGTCAGTGATGAGAAAGGCCAGAGAAATGATCGACTAGGCATCCCTGTGTCAGGAGCAAGGGCGCTCTCCTAAGGGTTATAATCACCAGCCAGTCTTTAAGAAGGCTTGGGACACGTGGCTTCTCCCTCCCTGCCTGATCCAGGAACTCTTAGCCTTGGAGACTATCATAGAAGTTTGTCTGTGGTATTCATAGAATGCCAAGCAAAGGCAGACAGAAAACTCCCTGCAGACTCCAATCAGGGCTCCAAGTTTACTGCACGTCTAATCCGAAGTTCACCATCCAAAAATTACTTAGGAGAGATAAATAATTGAGACAAATGGCACCCACTGAACGTCCAAGAGCTTCGGGAGCCGAAATGGCTAGAACCACACAAGTCTTGTCCAGTGTGCTGTCTCTTCCTCTCTCCCCTCATCCCTTCTGTCCTTCCTCCCTTCTCCACCCCTCCCCTCCTTTTTTTCCTTTGATATAGAGTGTCATATTATATTCCAAGCTGACCCCAAACCGACTGTGCAGCCGACACTGCCCTTGAACTCCTGACTCTTCTCCCTCAGCCACCCAAGTGCTAAGGTTACAGGTGCGAGCCATCTCCCCACACTCAACAGAACCACCTTTACAGGGATCTAATGCATGCTTCAAGAAAGACTTAATTCTGAAGGACACAAGGCTACCATAAACACAAGACATATTTAACTCAGAAAGGAACTAAACCAAGCTTCAAAGGAGAAATAGAAATGGTAGAATTGGGAGCCTTAGGAGCAGTACTTCCAGAAATGGCAGACGGCTCAAGTGGTCATGAAAGACATAACAATAAAATACAGGATAACTAAAAATTAAGTATAATAACAACAGTGAAGATTACTAAGACTTTGAAGAGACTCTAAAGTCAAGCAGAAGCATGAGAGAAGAAAATTAATCCAAAAAAAAAAAACCAAACCCAGAGTAAGGAGTAAGAGTTTCGGGTTGCTGTCTTCCCAGCCGGCCAGCCAAGCCCAATCCTCAGACTCAGCTGCAGAAAGAGAAGACGGAAGGAAGCCTTACAGGCTGGCGGTACCAAGGAGCAGAGTTCAAGGCTGAAAAAGTAGATGGAATCTCAGGAAAAACAGTCAGAACCAAAACCATGGAAGAATTCTAAAATTGTGAGCATAAACTGTCCAGATGCATCACCAGAAACTAAAGCATACAGATGGGACAGACCCTGAAGGACCTAAGGAAAAGAGGGACAAACCTGGATAGTAGACACTGTCCATTCTAAACCCAGTACAGATCCCATCTATGAACAAGTCAGGTGGGGAGAAAATGGAATCTTTAAAAACTTTCTTTGTATTAATGTTAATTTATGTGTATATGTGTATACTCATATGTGTACATGCCTGTGGAGGACAAAGGCTGACCCTGGATGTCTTCTTCTAGCACTCTCAACCTTTAAATTCTTTACATTTATTTATTTCAGTGTGTGTGTGTGTGTGTGTGTGTAGGTCAAGAGATACCTTGTAGGAGTCCCAAGGAGTGAACTCAAGGTGATAGAGTTGACAACAAGCCCCTTTACACACTGAACCATCTCGCTAGCCCTCCACATTATCTTTTGAGACAACGGGCACACACTGAACCTGTCACTCACTGACTGGATAGACTGGCTGACCAATGAGATCTGGATTACCTGATGTTCCCGCCCACCACCGTGCCCAGCACTTGGGTTACAGATTCTATGATCTCACGCAGCTCTTTTATGGGCTCTGAGGATCCAAACTCACACGTGCCCGGCGGATCTTTACCAACTGAGCTGCCTCCCCAGCTCTGGAAAAAAAAAAATTAAATCTTTTAGGTTTTAAAATACCAAAGATAGAGCTCAAAACTGTCTAAAAAGCTGGGGCTGGGGAGGCACCTTAAATGGAAGATATTAGAGAGTGAATTCTCTCACTGTTGACCTCCTTGGCTAACCATCAAATGACATAGAAACAGGGGAACCCCCAAGGAGCCAGGGGAAGATGTGAAAATATGAAGCCAGAGAACAGAGCTGTGGGCTCTCGTACACCACACAGAAGATTTCCTGTTGAACCAAAAATGCAATGATCCTCAGAAGAATACGGCAGACTCTAGAGTTGCCATCGAGTATTATCTACAAGGCCCAATTTTCAACCAGAAATTACTACGTATGCCATGACACACGAAGCTGCATTCAGCGCTCAGGGCTAAGCAGCCCAGAGAAACAGAACGGTCTTCGAGTAGTTCCAGATGTTGGACTAACAGGGAACAAAATCTTTAAAACGGCTATTAAAATCATACTCCAGAAAAATTAAAGGAAAATATGATATACTTAATGGACTTTTCAGAACTCTAAACACAGAGGTGGAAACTAAAAAACAAAGCAAAAAACAAAACAAAACAAAACAAAAAAACCCCTCCAAAAACAGTAAGAATAATACGGAAAGCTGGAATCAAAAGAGACCAAAACTGAAATGTTAAAGTTCAGGACAAGAGCTCAACCAAACAATTGGGGAGAGTAGAAAACATACCAGAGGACATAAAGAGACTAACAGAGATGCCAAATCCAAACAGCAGGAAGGACATCTGGAACCCCAGCACTCAGGAGGTGAGACAGGGGGACTGCTGAGAATCCAGGGCCGCACAGGGTTACATCCCAAGACCCTGTCTCTAAAAGATAACAATAAAACTAAAGAATAAAGTTGAATAAAAAGTGAAGTAAACCTCAGAGACCTGGGGGAACAACATCTAAATGCTCGACACAGGTAATTCAGATGGGGGGGTACCTTACAAGATGGCTCAGGGCTCAGTAGGTAAAGACACTTGCCACCCCACTGTAGCAACCTGAACTCTCTCCTTAAAGTCTAAATAAAGGTGAAAAGAGAGAACAGACATCTCAGATTGTCTTCAGAGCTACACACATGCACAGATGCACAAACACACATCAAAAGCAAGCACGTAATAATAGTAAAATTAATTTTAAAATTCTTTTAAAAAAGAGATATTTCCTGAAAACTTCCCAAAGGGACATAAGGAAACTGAGATGAAAATGTGTGTCTTGTGTAGAGTGGTAGTTTATGCACTCGTTAAAACTCCCTGTAACTGCTCAGTATAATGTGTGTATAAATTGTATCATATACCTTATTTTAAGAGGGAAGTGGGGGCTGGAGAAATGGGACTCTGAAGTCAAGAGCACTTCCTACCTTTCCAGATGATTCCCAGTAGGTTCATTGGTGCCTCACAGCCTTCTGTAACTCCAGCTCCAGGGAGACCCGATGCCTCCCTTCTCTGTGGGCGCTGCTGCTCACAAGCACATATCCACTCACGGGCACACACAAAATGAAGGGTGAAAAACAAACCTACTACAAGGGAAATAAAATACAGCATTGAATGGTACTTAAAAATCCTAACTAGGCAATATCTAAAGACAATGGGAGTGACCACAACATACCTCTGAAGGAAGTATTCAATATAGCAGGCTCAGGCAATGGTTGGTACAGAGCCAGGAAGACAAGAAGGGGGGCACAGAGGTACAGGACAAAGAACCAACAGAACATGGAGAGATGGGAGGCAAAAACCCACACACTGGTTTTGATAAGAGATAAGAACCCAGAGCTCCCAGAAGTTTAAGATGCCCTGCACAGGACCAAGATCCTTAAAGAAGTGTACCAGAGAAACTACCCTAGCTACAGCTGTAGGGAAGAGTGATCACCCATCACGTGGTGGTTAGAGTAGCAGCTGACTTTTCAGCACAACCCTAGTAGCAAGGAAAGAAGAGTCCAGTCTTCAAAAAGCTGAGAGAACACACCGGCTAACCTGCCTGTCATGGGGACCTTGTCACGGCAGGCCGTTTCTGCTCCCGCTTCCCATTGCCTCTCTGCTCCCAGCCCATCAAAATATGTGCTGTGTTAAGCTGTGAAGGGATTTTTATTTAAAGTAAACAGCGTTAATGTGCTTGAGGTGTTAATGGTAGAACACTGTGGAGTGCCAGCGTTGAGCCAAGCCGTTTGAAATATTACTAAAATATGCACAGATATGTAAAACTAGGTATAAACTTCTTATGTGTATATTTTATACAATTACTAAAACTAGACAACTGTATGATATATAAAAGACATTTTTATGAATTTGAAACAAAATTACAATACCAATAAAATCCAAAATATATGAACCCATAGGCAGCAGAGCCTGCTCTCTACCCACCTACGGATGGTCAGGTGGGCTGTTCCCGGAGTCTTAGGTACTGGGGCCACAGTGGGACTCTGTATTTCTGTGCATCTCATATAAAATAGCACAGTGTACTCTGAATCATACTGTGGCTCTGAAGGAACCAGGATCTAGAGTCAGGCTTCTCAAATTTAAATCCACATGTGACATGGGCAGGTGACTGACTTATGGTCCTGAACATCTACCTGTTGTCTGTAAGATGGGATCACACAAGGACCTGTGCATAGGGCTGCCATGAGGATCCAATGAAGAATGTAAGGAAAGATGTTAGCCAGCGCCCAGCACAGACAACAAACTGGCTTTGGGAATTATTGCTGTCAGAGCTGAAATATGTGCTTTTAGATGATTTTCTCTCTCCTCCTACCTGAACTCTTTGGGTTGTTTGGTTGGTTGGTTTTTGTCTTTGTGTTAAGAATCAGATCCTAGGCAAGAACTCTACCACTGACTGTACCCCCAGTCATACTCATTATTTTGAAAAGCTAACCAATTTTATGAAGCATCCCGAAAAACTCTCCATGAAGTGAGGATGCTCGGAATGGCTCTACGTAGTGAATATCTAAGTGTCCATTTTCATATAACAGCACTGGTCACACCATTTTACACAGGTACATTCCATTTACTTTGCAATGGGAAGACCACCCTTTCCTTGGTCTATGTGGAAGCACACACTTGACACCTACAGGACTATGGCCAGAGTGCAGCACTGAGGATGCTTCCGGAAACACCAGCACCACACACACACACACTCACACACACACACACACACACACAGAGCGGGGGGGGGGAGAGACATGCAGACAAAGGCAATGCACACACACACACACACACACACACACACACACACACACACACCAGCATCCTGGACATGAAAGAATTTAAGTCAACTGAATCACTTGGGCTGATAATCTTCAACTTCATGGAAGGCTATGGTAGGACCTTGATGAAAGATTTATTACGTTTAGAAACAAAAGAGTACTTTTAAGCATTGGAACAGAGGATGTATTTAGACTACAAAGAGGATAAACCTAACTGTACAAAATAACTTTATAATTTTAGTTTCTGTGGGACTGAAACTTATCCTAGGAAAGGCCGACCTGAGTTCCTGTCGTCTGCTTGATTTATCTATCCAGAGGACTTCACTGAGAGAAACAACAATGGAAGGAAGGCCTCCCCTTTGGTGAAGACATAACTGGCTGACTGGAGTGTGGTAGTACACTTGCCCAGAACACAGGAGGTCCTGGGTTAGATCCCCAACACTGCCTGAAATAACGATAAAATCCACAGAAAAAAGAAAGACAAGGAAAGGAAAGGGGGAAGTGAGTGTGTATTAAATCCTTTTTCCACAAAGGTACATCAAGGAAGATAATCATAACCTATTCCCTGTCTTCACAGGGACTCACTTAGTCCAAGAGGGCCTCAAACTCATTATATATCCAAGGATGACCTCGAGTTATGATCCTCCTACATCTACTTCCCAAGTGTTGGGATGACAAGCCTGCCACTACTTGGTATATATGTTCCCAGGGACTGAACTCAGCAAACACTCTGCCAACTGAACTATATCCCAGCCCTTCACAGGTTCAAACTGCTCCAACTTTCAATTACTCTGATGGGTGAAGAATTACCTGACCTAGGGGGTAATGGGTGGGGTCAGACAGAGTTAGCAAGGAAGTGGGTGATGCAGTGTGGACTAGGTGCTCCTTGCTTGGTACTTCCTGCCCCTACTTAACTCCTGAAAACTCTGGCAAAGCACCAGCCAATACTGCATGCAAAATACTTATGACCTCTAGACCCAAGCCAGCGAATGTCACCCCAGGCTGAGAAAACAAGCATAGAGACCAATGTCACTGCTGGCCTTCACTGAATGGCTACTGAACCTACAACCAGCCTGAGAGCTTCCTTCCTCTCCTTTTGGGAGACCGAGGCAGCTGATGGACAAAACACTAATGGAATCCCTCAAATCTTTATGAATACAAAGAACAATGACTCAGGCAAGGTATCAGATTTTTGAAACTGGAATCTCCCTCCTCCAGGAGTTTAAATTAAAAGTCAGAATCAGGAACTCAAATAAATTAATTTATAATTAATTAATTAATTACTGTATTAGTGTGTATAGCAGCATTACTCACAATGACCAAACATAGAAACAGCCCAAGTGACAACAGATGCATGGATAAGCAAGCAAACAAAACATGCTATATACATACATGCTTTATGATATATAGTTCAGTCTTTAAAATTAATGAATTAAACCTGGCTTCATGGTGCATACCTATAATCCCAGAATTTTGGACGTAGAGGCAAGAGAATCGGGGATTTAAAGTCATCCTCTATTATATATGGAGTTCCACCGGCAATGGGATAATGTAAGGAGGGGGGGGGGTGCTAACACAGGTTATAACACTCAGTGAAATTTGAAATCATTAAGCTAACTGCAATACACCAGACCCACAAGATCAAACATTGCACATGTCCATATATACTGGGTATCTAGAATGAGCAAATCCATAGAGCAAGAAAGACTAAAGCCTGCCACAGGCTGGAGGGAATAGGGGGTTACTACCTAACGTTTAGCAGTTTCATTTAGGTGAAGAAAAAGTTGAAAATCAAACAGCAATGGCTGCACAACACTGTAAATGAAATTAATGCCACCAAATTATACACTTAAAATGGCTAACGGAACAAATTGATATTTTATCTGTGACATTATAAAATGTGTGTACATGCATATAATAAGATATGTGTGTGTGGACAGATATACCACACATTTTTTCAAAAAAGTAGAAACCCAAATAATTGGGTTAACAATCCCAATATCCTTCAACAGGTAAAAGAATGCAAAACAGGTACACCCATATGTTGGAATAAAATGAGATAAATTATTGATGCATAAAGAAAAGGCTCATTAAACTCAAGGGCATTAGGCCCAGTGAGTCATGCTCCCAAAGTGGGACAGAGACCACACTGGTGCTGCCAGTGTAGTGGGGGGCAGGGATAATGACAAAAGAAAATGCTTTGTGACAATGGGGCCTGATTGCAATACTGTGGATTTATACAGACGTGAAAATGCATAGGAATTAGTCACCAAAATTTCTAAAGCCAAGTTCAAAAAAATACGTGGTAGACGAAGTGACAGGGATTGCTATGGTTGCCGTCATAACTGCCCGTAAGTGCTTCCTCTCCCAAGCCACTCTGAGTTTCCCATGGACTTCTCTATCTCTTAAGATTGGCTAAAGATCATTATCTGGGAAGCACGCCTTGTAAAGCTGTAACAAAGGCTCCATATTTCTATTCTTAGAAGAGACCCCGTTCCCTGCATCTCATCCATTTTTGTGGACTCACAGTTTGTCTTTTTATCTGTGATGTTTTTCCTGGACAAAACTTTTTCCACTTGGGAACAAGAAATGTGGCCATATCCCAGTGTAACGCCCACAGAGTGTCCTGGAAAACGTCAGGATACATATCCTTCACAGCAGAAGCAGGCGTTCCTTCCTTCTGAGGTAAGGCTTGGAAGATGTGTGTTCTCACAGCTCAGCTATCCTAGGTGTTTGATGACAGCAACCCTGAAATCCTGGTTCATGACAGTGAGGACCTGGAAATAGACTCTTCCTCAAGCCCCCAAATAGACCCTATCAAACACAAAAGACTTCAGGAAATTCTAGATCAAAACCTGTGGTCTCAAGAGAAGAGCGGCTGGTGGAGGCTCCCAGCTATCTGGGGTAACTCATGCTGCAGTGGCTTCTCTGGCCTCTGGAAGACCCGTGGGACATTATTTATGAACTGAATAAACTGGAGAGAAAGCAAAGCAAGCGCAGTTTTTATCTCCCCTTGTACTTCCTCACCTCCCTTGCTGTGGTGGGAGGTCACCAGTGAATGAGGATCTTGGAAGCAAGCCATTTATCAGAGTTCTCAATTAGGAAGGTGGAAGGCGCTCCGGTCATCTTCTAACACCTCATTAACCTCCTCCCTCACAGGCCTTCCACTGAGGCGGGAAGCTCAGGAACAACTTTGAGGGATGGTTCCTTCTGCTCCCACAGAAAAGGAAACGGCAGCACTTCGCTCTAAAAGCGACCCACACCCCTTTTGACCATAAGAGTTGTGCCAGATCACGAACCCAACAGGAAGGACGTGACAAGGGGAGGAAGATGTGATTGGCTTCCTCGGTGTAGGAGCATACACCTTTACCCAAAGGAAAAGAAAGAAAGCAAAACCAGGCACCCATTTTTCACTGGTTTTTTAGTAAGGATGACTTCCTAACTCCTCTCTGCACAGACACCTACAAATAAATAGCTGGGGACTAAAGCTATTCCATGAGCCAAAAGCTGTATGCTTTGTAAATCTTGAACTACGCCCAAGTACTACTTTTTTTTTCTTTTTAACCCAAGTGAAAACTCTGTGTGTGTGTGTGTGTGTGTGTGTGTGTGTGTGTGTGTGTGTGTGTGTAAAACTTGTATTTTATATACACAAATAAACCTTAAGAGATACAGTTCAACTGAAGCCAGGTCCATTTATCCCATGACTGGTGAGCCCAAACATGAAATTATTCCCCTAACCAGCAACCCACACATACACACAAGTCTGACACCAGTATTCTACAAATGGAGGAAGAAATGAGATTCCAATGAAGCAAGGACTCTAAGCTTCTGGTGAGAACAGAAGGAAATGGACCCGGAGGATCTTGCAAAGCTTCGGGTAACATTCAAAGCTAGATTTTATCTGAATCTATGACAGTCTCAGTTGCCCACAGGGAACACAGTCCCTTCCTTTGTTGATCACCTGCTAAAAGAAAGGTAGAGAGTGGGCTGGGAAGATAGGTCTGTGGGTAAAAGCACCTGCTGCTAAGCCAAGTCCTGAGATCTGTGGCTAGGTGAGATGTAGAGCGAAGGGTCCCTTGTCAGAATAGAAATGTGGACCTTTAACGATAATTTTATGAAACATGATTCCCAGCTAGAGATCTTTAGCCAATTTTAAGATGTAGAGAAATCCATGGGAAATGAAGAAGGGCATAGGAGAGGGGCACGAGAGAAGAAGCATTTATGAGGTGTTATAAAAGCAACAATAGCGACTGCTGTCATTTCTTCTACCGGACATTCAAAACAACATGGTAGAATGAAAGAGTCGAGTCCTCCCGGTTGTTCTCCGACCTCTGTGCACACTCACTAAATAAGCAAACAACGAGCAACAGACATCATTTTAAAAGAAAGATACGGAACTTACTTTTAAAGTCAAATGGTCTACCAAGAAGCTAAAAGATGGCTTCTCAACCTTACCTCTTTTATTTGGTCTAAAGCAAAGTTAGCAGAGCTATGGTATTTCTGTTTCTGGATCTCTCCAGAAGGTTCTAATAGACATTTCTGTGGTCTGGTAGACTGGAAAAGAATCCAAACATGACAGAAATACAAGGGATTGTATTTCATTTCATTTCATTTTCTTAAAAATTCATGGTACACATGGGCAGACTGCTAGACAAGCAAGAACTTTAATGTATAGTGGAAATATTAACACTGGAGATGGAAAAAAAAGATGAAAGCAGAGATCTGTGGAACAGGCATAGAGCATGTGTACAGACAAGTTGCTCCACTGGAGAACTAAGGAATGATGTGGGCCTGGCCCATGCCTTCACCATCTCCCACTCTCTTCAGTTAGCCTTTCTCCTCAGGGTCCCTCTGAGCCTCTTCCAGTAGCCATAGGTAGCTATAGCTGCTCTCATGCCTTCAAGGAGACTTTAAGATTGCTTCCCAGTCTTCATCTAATCTTCTGCAGAGAGATATGGGCCAGTTGGTTCACCTGACCACTGGGCACCGACTGAAAGATAATCTATAAGTATCCTGTAAACCATCCATTTCTCCTTCAGTCCCTAATCTGTTCCCCTTCCCCTGTTCATCATGAAGATTCTGAACACCAAAGTACAGATCACTACAAAATATTTCCTGTGGTGTTATCTCAGTCTTAGAAGGCCAAGGGGTCAGCATGTCATATAGACATCCCTCTCATCCCTGGGCTGGGAGAACAGGCATGGAGAAGGGGACCTGCTCATTGGTGGGGGTGATAGGGAGTTTTCAGAAGACAGGAATGGGTTGTCTGGGGTTGGAGTGACTGGTCACAGGATCCTCTAAGTATTCCAGGACCTCTTAGTTCTTAAGCTCCTTGTAACTATCTGTAAGGCCTACACTGAGTTTTTAAGACGGAGTTGCAAAACATACATAAACTGTAGTTAATAATTCACAATATCAGCTAGGCTTGTTGGCAGTGGTTTATAATCCAGCTATTTAGGAGGTTGAAGCAGAAGAATCAAAAGGTAAAAGGCCTGCCTCCTACTCAGAGTGAGTTCAGAACTATCCTGTGTAACTTAAAGAGTCCCTGGCTCAATGACAAAAAGTAAAAAGAAAGCCAAGACTCACGACCTGACAGCAGCAGAGGTTGCCCAGAGAAGACCATCACAAGATCAAGCCAGTCGTGTTCTAACATGAAGGAAGCATTGAGAGAAGCTCACAAGCCACCGACAGTTGATAGCTTCTGGAGGAAGGAGAGTCTGTTTCCTTTAAGGGTGAGACCTTTGGTAGATAGACCATGATCCAATGGATGGCCCCACACACACTGTGAGTAGGTAGAAAGGGGGTAGAAAGCAGGGACAGATCTTGGAGGAATTGAGGCAAGGGGTAAGGGTGAATATAACCAAATTATATCGTATAATATTCTTAAGTTAATAAAGCACCACATTAAAGAATGCCCAGTTACCAAGGGTAGTAGAGCACATCATTAATCCTAGAATACTACGGGCACAGGCAGGTGGATCTCTGTGAGTTCAAGCCTAGCCTAGTCTATGTAGTAAGTTTTGAGTCAGCAAGAGCTATATAGTGAGACCCGGTAACAGTCTTTAGACTCTTCTAGAAAACGGAACAACAGTCTTCTAGAAGAATGGATATTCAGCCATCTCTGAGTTTTGCCCCTGACTCAAATCTTCTTTGTGTCTCAGCGCCACTCCCAACTAAAGCCAAGGCAAAGCCCTTCTCTGTCCTCCTTCATAACGGCTCAGACATCCTGCCAATTTCACAGAGGGCAAGCAAACAAAATACGGAACAACCATTTCCTCACGCTCAGATTCAGGACCCAGTGTGCAGACATAAGGCGACTGTCGGCCTCCTTAACTTTTCTCTTACGAATGAGGAAACTCATCTATAGTTTCCTGGTTTCCTCCTCCTTTCATAAAACCTAAGCATGCAAGCCAAGCTCCTTGCCAATGAGCCACACCTCTGTTCCCTCGTCTATAATGTTCAGAGAAAAATCATCCAAAAAGAGTAGGAGCATTATCACAAAATGACTGATCCTGCCTGAAAGTGGGTTCCTCCTTGGGTCTGGACTGCTGGGTCTCCCAGTACCATCTTGGTTCTGGCAGCCACATTATTCAAGTCTTGTGATTCAATTCCAATTCCTACCCTGCTAACAAATGAAACACTGTGTCTCATAACCCTCCCTCCTGGTTTGGGTTTCCTGTCTATGCTATGTGGCTAGTTTATAGAAAAGTTACCAGATGTGTATGGCTAACATTCTTAGACTTACACAAATGGCCATGCTTCTGCTCACTTGTTTCAGCTTTTGTGAGGATCTCAAAAGGTGCATTACACAGTCAGTCTGCTAATGCCTTCATCATGCAAACATTCTACGGGTACATGAATACACACACTCTCTTAACACAATAAGAATTAGACATTTATTGATGGTGATGGTGATTCTTCTTATAATGGTTAGCCCCAAACACCAACAACCTGTGGATGTAGCTTCAGTCCAAATCTGAAAACCATCATAATGTATTCTTTGTCCTGACTCAGCTAATTCAGACCTCCAAGATCATGATCTGCCTGCCAACTCAGGAGAGCAGAGAATCAGTCTTGATCCACAGGAATGTTAGTTCCCTGAAGGCCCCCCCAAACCCCCATAAAACAGTGGTTTTTCAAAGATCTTGGCTATCTCCATGGGATGGGAATGAGAGACAGTCTTTATATTTGTAAGTGGTTGAGGGGGACACATTATATGATGTGCAAGATTCCTTTTCTTGAAATTTGTATATTGATCTAAATTTTCTTTGGTTTGCTTTATCAGCCAACTTTAATGAGAAATACACCTTTTTCTTGCCCCCCCCACACTTTCAGGGACTTACTGGGGGGAAATGAAAGTGTCTCCCTTCCCCCACCCCACTCTGCAGAGCCTAATTTGTTTTCCGGAGGTCTTAGCACCTCCTCTCACCACTCATTCCCCCTCCCCATCTCTGCTTTTAGAAACAAGCTGCATTTTTGGTTGCTGGATCATCTGGAGTTGGAGGCTGAGGCCACTGCTTTGTGCTGAAGAAGCAGAAGCAGCCAGACTCAATAGGGTGGCTGAAATTCTTTACAAGGTCAAGGCTTAGGAGTTTCCGTGTATAGTGTTTGAACATCTGTGCCCTGTTGGCACACCATGTGCTGAACAGGAATGGAGAATAACTGTGAAGCCACAAAACTTTAAGAGTAATACCAGGGGCTTCTACACCATCGCTGGGCTTGTAGAAAAGCTCTGGGGAAAGACGTCACTGGTCCCCTGGGGCAGTAATGCCCAAGAGGCAGCCAAGAAAAACCACCCACAAGTAGCAATAAATGCTCCCACCTCTTCTCCATCCCACTCATGTGGCCTGCAGTATTTTGGTACCCAACAGAGGCAAAGCATCGTGAGAAATGAAACCTGGGGGCTGAAGAGGTGGCTCAGTAGTTAAGAAGCACTTGCTGCTCCTAAGGAGGATCTGAGTTCAATTCCATCCTCCACATCAGACAACGCACAACCATCTATAGCTCCAGTCCCAAGGAACCTGAGGCCCTCTTCTGACCTTTGAAGATACTTGTCCACAGGCACATACAGAGACACATTAAAGAAAAAGAAATAAAGGAAGAAAGAGAGAAAGGAAGGGAGGGAGGGAGGGAGGGAGGGAGGGAGGGAGGAAGGAAGGAAGGAAGGAAGGAAGGAAGGAAGGAAGGAAAGAAAAACGGGGAGAAAATTATAGACTGATATTGTTCATGAATGTGGATGCAAAGAAATCTTAATTATTAGCAACTTTATTCTAAAATATGCAAAATAAAATATCATGATATAGTCACCCAATAGAAAATTACCCAGCAAGCCAGGAGGTGAGTGGCACACACTTTTAATCCCAGCACTCGAGAGGCAGAGACAAGCAGATTTCTGAGTTTGAGGCCAGCCTTGTCTAGAGTGAGTTCCAGGACAATCAAGGCTACACAGAGAAACCCTGTCTCAAAAAGAAAGAAGGGAGGGAGGGAGGGAGGGAGGGAGGGAGGGAGGGAAACCACTCAGCAATAACAAAGGGCAAACTACCAATATCCATAGCAGCGTACACAAGACACAAACACTATTACTACTCCACTCAGCCCAAGAGACTGGATTAAACGTACACGTGCAAAAATAGAGATGAGCAGCAAGGAGAAGACAGAGCAAGTGACAGAATCAGATCTGTAGAGATGGGAAGAGGAATGAGGGGCAAGGGTGACCTTGAGCAGAACGTATGCACTGACCATGGAAGTGCATAGANATATATATATATATATATATATATATATATATATATATATATATATATATATATACCTTTGTATGTACCTGTAAGCCTCACCAGGGTCAGGGGAGGGGAAGGAGCTCAAGGTTCTTTAGGGCTTGCTGGTCAACCAGCCTAGTTGAAGAATTGGTGAGCTCCAGGTTCAAAGATACAACTTGTCTTACTGGAGGTCAGGAGGACAGCTGATATCAACATCTGGCCTCTCTCTCTCTCTCTCTTTCTCTCTCTCTTCATATATCTCCATATATATCTGCATAAATGTACATGCATATCTTTACATACATGCACACTCACTGTGTTCACACACACACACACACACACACACACACACACACACACACACACACAAATTCCACAAGCATAATGTCCTTTGATGGTCCCTAAAAACTTGGATTTCAAGGCTTCCAGGGGTTAAGAGTCCTTTTTCAAGCTGACTAACATTTTCTTTTCTTTTTCCTGGCAAGTCTAGCTCCTTGGAAGCTTCTAGAAACTAAGTGGAGTTCTCAGATGACTGCAAGAAATGGGGACTTCAGTCCTATAACTTGAACCCAGATTCTGCCAGAAACCTGAATAAGGTTGTGAGAGGTTCCTTTCCCCAAGGCTCCAAAGTTTGGTCCACCAGGCACCTGAGATACGTCTGGGAGACAGATCAGGGCAGCTGCCTATCTTCTTTCAACCAAGAGGAGTCCGTCCTTGCCAAAGTGGAAAAAGAGATTGATATTAGTCATTTGGAGATATTGGAGTTTTATTCACTTTGCAACTTCACTTGATAGAGATTTGTCACATGAAAGGACAGGAGAGTACTGCCTTCCAGTTGGCCCACTAGATCAGTTTAAAATAAACCACTTTGTTGTTAGACTTGCATGGAACGTTTATGTTTGCAAGCCAATAGGCCCAAAGAGTTAGTGTATTTCTTTAATTCTTCGCCTCTTCCCAGACAACGCCTTAGGCAAGGGAACAGACAGCAGTGTAAAGAACTGTTAAAAAAAAAAAAAAAAAAAGTTGTGAATGAGCGTAGGCTCCCAGCAGAACTTTGCTCTAATGTTCTACAATCCAAGGGGAGACCAACTGGGAAGCACGATTTTAAAAAGACGCTGCCCATCCAAACAGTGAGAAGTAGATACGTTTTCATGTGTTTTCTTTGGAACATTTCTATTGGCAGCCGTACTCATTTGGTTAATGGAATATTCTTGACTCATTAAACAGGCTCATTTAGGGGAAGGAACCACGGCAATGGGGAAGGAAGTAGAGCCAGCAGCTCTCCCTTGGCATCGACTCCAAGAGTGGTGCCTTTTCAACAGCCCTCACAGATAGCGCGTTGACTTGAGGGGTGGTTGAATCGCGATGAAAGATGCAAGAAAAGGCAGCCGGGGAGGAAGACTGCCAGCCTCCTGGGAAGGAAGTTGAAAGGTGGGGCCTCTGTTAGGGGCCCTCTTGGCACCTTGGGCTGAGGGGTGAGGGATACTGGTCAATGCCAGGCCCTACCTCCAGGCTGATCGTGTTTGCACTTGGCCCTGGCATTAGCTCTGGGTCTCATCTGCCAAGTCTGCTCACTCCGTCCGAGACCCAGCCCAGCCCATCTCCCAGGACACGTGGCAGCACGGCTTTATAAGACAGCTCTCCATCTCCGACCTTCACCTCAGAAACGCGAGTTGGGCAACTTTCATTATTCTCCCAAATTACTTTAAGCATGAGTTCAAATCTTGGATAGGTAAGCGTGGAAGTGGAAGCAGCTTGCATGCCAGTGTGAAGTGGGGCCAGGCTACAAATGCCAAAACCTTGTCCCTAACAACAACTTCTTCCAGCAACCTCTCCAGACAGCGCCTCCAGCTGGAGATCAAGTGTCAAATATATGAGCCTTTGGGGGACATTTTAGCGCATTCAAACCCACTTCCTATCACCACGCACAAAATAAGCAAGAAACAGTGTTAGAGTCTTCAGCACCACCAACCCAACATTCTTTGCAAGACTGCTTATTCATGGGCAATAAAATCGGGTTCTCAGCTTGGAATGGAAAGAATAAAGTTTACTACAAAATGTTAAAGTGGAAGTTAGGTTTTCCAAAACTAATCAACTTCCAGAAATACAAACAATTCAGTTAAAGAAAAGTATCTCCCCCCACCCTCCACCCCGTCCCCACTTCCTACACTGAGTTTCACCCAACGATATTATAAACAGTGGCAAGGCATCCAGGGGAAGGCAGGAAAACTCTACATGGGCTTTGCCATTTCCCCGTTTTATTTATTCTACTCCAGAAAGCGGGGCATGAAGTCACATAAACTCCTGCAATCTAGAGGCTAAACCGTATTTTATAAATTGCACTTTATGTTAAATAAACCAACTTTCTAAAGTACTGTGATTGGTTAAGGAAGAATGCACGTCTGGATTTAATGAGCCTCAGATGTCCTTTGCTTTGAGGCTGCCTGAACTTGACCATGAATGGAAAAGTCTAAAACCCTGGAAGGTATTCACATGTGTGGCTATGGATCTGTCTTCCCAGAGACTTCCTTCTTCATTTAGAGATGAATTCCCTGCCCTGGCCCTTGTAGAGCTACCCAATAGGGACCAAGAGGCCCATCCAGGTGAAGGGTGATGGGGAGAATTTACATGGCCTCTAAACATGAGAAGCAAAAGCTCCCTTACTGACTCCATACAAGTTTCTCCTAAGACTGCCTGTTCTCAGCTCAGACCCCAAGTCTAACCTCCACTGACAGATTTCATCTGCAAACAGGTTCCTGTGAGAGGCTCTTCCTCCCACAGAGGGGAAGGTGCCTGCCCTCTCATGGCTGCACACTATTGCCTCTGGCATACACATGCAGCTGGCATACACCGCAGAGCTGCAGAGGAGGTTCAACATTCATCGCTGCGGGCTTTGTAAGTTTTCAGGGTCAGAAGTCTCTGAAACAGAAAGCTCTAGACTATGGAACCCAGATTCTCTAGATCCTCTGGAGATTCCAGAGCTTGCCATGCTAAGGTCATAAAAAAAAAGGGGGGGGGGGAGACTGGCCTACTCTCAGACCAGAGCAGTCAGGGAGAGCAGAAAGACAAGCTGGTTCCCTGGACTAGATTATTGAGCCTGTTTCTCAGTTTCTAAGATCTTATGAATATGCCATAATAATGTAATATGTTATCCACAGAGTTTCAATGGAAGGGATATGAAGCCCCTTTGTAAGGGACAGAGATGTGCCCCCACATGGCACAGCCCATGCTTAGCATACATAAAACCTGGATTCGAACCCTAGCACCACACAAACAAGGTGTGGTGGTGTATGCCTGTTTTCCTAGCACTCAGGAGGCAGAAGCAAAAGGATCAGAAGTTCTAGGATTCCCTCAGCTACTTAAATGTTTCCAAGGCCACCCTAAGAAACTTGAAACACTGTATCAAAATCGACAACCGCAATTTCCCCCTGTAACTTTTTTTTTGCAACTTTTCTTTAATCCTAAAATTATGCAAATATGAAAGCTTTAGAAACTTGTGACTCTGAAAGAATTGGAGCCCAGTGTGATACCCTGCAGAATAAAACCCAGCAACAGCCACAGAATACACTGTGCACCCTGGTGTTTCTCACATACTACACTCAGAGCCAAGCGCTGGCCGCCAGGAGTACTGAAGTCTCATGACAAATGTGTTCCCTGACTACCAGTTTCTGCCAGCTTCTCTTGGATGAGGGAACAGAAGCATAAGGAGGCGAGACAACTGGCCCGAAGTCACACAGCTGGTAGGGGCAGAAGGATTTGGGCTTAAAAAGAATGCATCCAAAGATTGTTCCTTATCTGCTGTGCAGTAGCACCTGCCCTCTCCCCCAGGCCCCTTTTAAAAGCCATTTGTCCCCTTTGCAAGATGGAAATGGTTTCCTTGGAAAGTAGCCTAAATAAAACAGCATCTGATGAAGGAGTGCTCCGTCGGGGCTCTCGTTTAGGAGACAGAGAGATGGGGGCTGTTCTTATCCTTTCGTGGTTTTAAATGACAGAAGTCATCCTTGAGCATGAAGAGCAATAGACACCCTAGATATAAACTAGGTGTGCTCCAGTTTACTTGGAGGAAAAAAAAATAAAGTTTCGTTCATCAGATCTTCCATGGGGGAAACTGTGTCTGCCTTCAGGAGTTTGTGAAATGATTCCAGGGAAAAATTAAAGCTGAATGCTGAACGCCACATAACAAGGACCTGAAGTTCCCCCCAAGACGGTCAAAAGTACTCAGAAGGATTGTAGATGTGGTCTGGGCTCTCTATGGGCTGTAGAGGCCGGAAAGGTTTCCATGGCTTCCTAGTGTGTGTAGAGGCATAGATTTCCCTGAAGCTAGAACTCCAGGCATCTGTGTGCCACCCTAGGTGGGTGTTGGGAAGCAGAACCTCTACAGGAGCAGACCATGCTCTTAAGTGCTAAACCATGCTTACCCACAGTGTCTCCAGATTCACGGGAGTCCAGCTCAGTTAGAAAAGCACTTCCCTGGCATGCGACTGCTTGAGGTGTACTCTCCCTCACCAAATAAGCTGGGCATGGTGGCACATGCCTGCAAACCCAGTACTCAAGCGGTATCATTCATGCCTCAGAAAGAAAAAAGAATAAATAATAGGAGACAGATCATCCAGGTTCTCTCTGAGAGTCAGTAGAGCTCAGTGAAGAAATACTCTCAACTACAAGTAATAACCAGAAACTAGGATAAACACTGTTATAACTACTATGAAAGATGGCATCAAAAATATAAAGACAGGTATCCCCTCTCAGGTGTGTGTGTGTGTGTGTGTGTGTGTGTGTGTATGTGTGTGTGTGTGTATTGCTGGATATCCAATCCAAGGTCTCACATATGTGAGGCAGAGGCAAGTTTTCCACCACTGAGCTACAGCCTTAGCCCAAAACATTTATTCTTTTAAAATAGTTATCTGTGTGTACACACATGTGTACCATGACACATGTGTCATATTGACCATGTGTGGAAGTCAGAGTGTGACACATGGAGCCTTCTTTTACCATGTGGGTCCCAGAAATTGAACTCAGGTCACCTTAATTGCTAAGCCATCTCACCAGCCCAAGATATTTACTTGTTTTTATTCTTTTTTATGTGTCTGAGTGTTCTGCCAGCATTTATGTCTGCATATATACCATGTGTGTGCTTGGTATCCCAGGAAGCCAGAATAGGACATGAGATCCCCTGGAACTGGACTTAAAGACAGTTGTGAGCCACCATGTGGTTGCTGGGAATTGAACCTGTGTCTTCTGGAAGAAGAGCTCTTAACTGCTGAGCCATCTCTCCTACCCCAAGACAAGTAGTCTTTATAAGAAGTCTGATATCAGAGGGTGTTGGGATTTGTTCAACTGCTCACTCTTATTTTTGAGGGCTGTGGGTGCAGTCACGCTTGCCATAATGGCTTCTTTCCTGACAGACTTTCTTCAGATCACATGATAACTAGGGCAGCCTGGGCAGCAGCCTTCCTGGAGGCCGAAACGCAGCCACAAAGACAAAAGCTCTTTCTTCACAAGCCAGGCTGATCTGAGAAGGATGTCCGGCTCAGGCCTCAGAGACTAAGCCAGCCCAGTGCTCAGCTCTGCCCTAGCTCACTGTTCCTCACAGACTCCTTAAGGCTCTAACCTCCAAGACCAGAGAGTGTGGCTTTAATTGGTTACAGGACCCTTAAAAGGTTCAGATGAGGTTGTGAGGCTAGGCCCTGTCCTGGTTTGTTTCTCTGTTGCTGTGATTAAACACTGGCCAAAACCAACGTGGGGAGGAAAGGGTCTACTTCCTCTTCCAGGTCACATCATCCAGGGAAAGGAAGGTAGGATGAGTAGAAGCCATGAGGGGTACTGCTTACTGCCTTGCTCCCCCTGGCTTGCTCAGCCTGCTTTCTTACACACACCCTGACCTCTCTCCACCCTCCTACACAGATCATTTTAATCTAGAAAATGCCCCACAGATATTCCCACAGGCTAATTGATGGTGGCAGTGCCTTGGTTGAAGGTCCCTCTTTCTAGGTGACTTCAGTTTGGGTCAAGTTGACAAAAACTGACCAGCACAAGCCCCTAATCCAGCATATCTGTTGTCTTTTTGTGTAGAGGATATCTAAGAAAAATACTAGGGATGTGAACGTGTGTGTGTGTGTGTGTGTGTGTGTGTGTGTGTGTGTGTGTGTGTGTATGACAAAATGAATGAACGGACATTTCTCTATGAAACTGTGTTTTCAGAGGACAAAATTTTAGGTAGCTTTTTCTGTGACTCTAGAGGCTCCCCGATGTAAGATCATGGGCCAACTGAAAATGAATGAATGAATGAATGAATGAATGAATGTGAATGAAAAGCATGGCTTCTAGGAGCCCATCTTATGATCCACTCATTTTACAAATAGTCAAAAACTAGAAGCTAACTAGTTCTTTCTGGAACACGAGTCTTTGTATCCTTAGGTCAATTAAGGGTTAGATTCTTTTCTTCTAAAAGGTCTCACGTTAGTAAAGCTATACTTATGAACTAGTAAGACATTTTATTTCTAGAAGTACTTAGAATGCATGATAGTTAACGAATACTATACAAGCTGCTGATTAGAAGAAACACAGGACAAAAAAGAAAACTTTACTTTCACTGTGCAATTTACTTTTCCTTAATTTTTTAAAAATTTATTTTCAAGTGTGGTGGCCCACGCCTTTAACCCCAGCACTCAGGATATAGAGACAGGTGGATCTCTGTGAGTTCAAGACTACTCTGGTTGACACAGCAAGTTCCAGGCCAGTCAAAAGTACACAGAGACTTGGGCTCACCAAATAATAACAGCAACACTAATTATAATTACTTTAGAACTTTAGACACAGGGTCTCGAAAAACCCAAAAACAAACAAACAAACAAACAAACAGGTTTTTAAATGAATGATCGAAAAGAAAAACTTAGCTTATAGAAGGGACTATAAGCAAACCTGAACGTGGAAAGTGGGGGTGAAGGGTGCGGGGGTGGGGGAGTGTGGTGCGGGGATAGATCACTTGACCAGCATTCATGGGGCACTGAGTTTAGTCTTCCAAGCATCTGAAAAAACAATTAAATTATTTAAATAGAAAGTTCATGTTTGTTTGTTTGTTTCTTTGTTTGTTTGTTTGTTTTAGAGGTGCTGGGGATCAAACCCAGAGCCTTACAAGTGTTAGTGAAATACTCTATTAACCAAAGCTATATCCCTACTCTCAATTTTTAAATTGTTATGGGAAGAGAAATTCATAAAAGCCAATGACAATGGATTAAGTTCAGAAGTGGTGACAGAACCTAAGACACAGAGGGATTATTTTTCTTTATAGAAACAGATTTTTCAAGTCAAGACGATGTAGACAAAATAATAATTTAAAAAATTACAATGTGCAGGAAATTCTTAGGGAAAAAAAAGGCATTATTATTTAGGAAGGCTGGACCCCCCAAGGCAGCTGGAATTCTAGTTACCACCCAGCCTGCTGCCCCTCTGCCCACCTTAAGGAAATATTGATTTAATTATTACAGCTGTCGTAAGGCTGGCAGATGTAAAGGTTTGGTGGTGCGTTCGTCTGTGATGGGGCCAGCAGTCAAGTGCTCCTGCACATCACTACTGGAGTTTGAAGTGGAATCACCTTTGTGCCACAATCTGTTATCTCTCAAAATTTAGTATCATCCAGGTGGTGTAATTTTAGAAGGGAAGCTATCATAAAAATACAGGACTTGTCAGGTGGTGTCCCAGCACTCAGGAGACAGAGGCAGGATGATCTCTGTGCCAACCTGATCTATAGGGCTAGTTCCAGCCAATGCTACACAGAGAAACCCTGTCTCAAAAAAAAAAAAAAAAAAAAAAAAAAAAAAAAAAAAAAAAAAAAAAAAAAAAAAAAAAAAAAAAAAAAAAAAAAAAAAAAAAAAAAAAAAAAAAAAAAAAAAAAAAAGGAATGAGAACAAAGAAATAAAATGAGGCTTTAAATATAAACTTCAGACTCTATTGATAATGTCATGTTGCAATAAAGCAAACATTAATTTTTTATTAATAGGGAGTTGATTTAAATATATTAGTATATTCACACAATAAAATACTAAAGACCAAATTTTCATAAATCTAAACTTATCAAAATGGCAACTTCTCGGATGTGCTAAGGAAAAACAGCAAACTGTAGAAAAAGATGTATAGAAGGATGTTCCCATTTGTGTAAAAGAGAAAAAAAGTTAGTGTGATGGTACAGCTCTTTAAACGGCACTTGGGAAGTGGAGGAAGGTGGATCTCTGTGAACTGGAGGGCAGCCTTGTCTATATATTGAGATCCAGTCTTTTAAAAAAAAAAAAAAAAGAAGATGCTACAGCGGTCTGCTGGTCTGCTCACAGGAACTTCCTGGAATCATACACAAAATGCAGTTATTGTGGTTTCCATCTGGAAACGATCGTGTTTGAAATTTTTACTGTGATTGTGAATTTCTTTAGTAATAAAAAAGTATAGTTAAAGTATAAAAAGCCACACGCTGCTTCCTCGGAAATTCCTCAAATGGGTAAAATTAAACTCAAAACGTTAGAATTTAGCACTTCCTCCTGAGAATCGGCTTTTGAAGGCGTGGAGGGAGGGAGACAGGGAGAGACAGGGAGACAGCAGAGCTCGGACCCAAGTTCCAACCTCTTCCTGGCTTTAGGTGCAACAGCAGGCAGGGGAAGGAGGAGGGGGGAAGCCTGGAAAGGGGGAGGAGGCATCAAACAGATGCTGGGACCTGGGGGTCAGGATGTTGGCAGCCGGAGCCCACCCGGGGCGCTGGAAGCCAATTGCGAGTGATTTAAGAAATCGCCGGCCTGGGGCTGCGGGCAGGAAAGCCGTGATTAAGGGCGAGGAGAAGGGAGGAGCACATTTGGGACGCAGGCCGGAAGGGGGCAGGAAGCTGCGCTCATAAAACAATCTGACAATTACGTGTCAGTGGAGGAGAAGGGCTCTGGAAATTAGGGGCTGCCTCGGGCAGCAATGAGCTGCGAGAGGAAATTCTATTTGGTGCCAGGTGTTTGTCCCTTCACATTTGGGTTCAGCTTGGGACTATGGATTTCATGCTCACATGCTGCAGGAAGCATTCCCTGGCGCCTTCATAAACACCCCCTCAGCCATGGTCCAGCTGGACCCTGTGGTTGGTGGTGTTATTACCCACCATAGGCGCCCCCCCACCCATCTCCCCGCCCCCCACCACGTCCTCACCCCACCCCCACCCCTACCAGCATCGCTGACCCAGCCAGATGTTCCCCTGCAGTGTGCCCAGGCCCAGACAGGTGAGTGGCCAAGCAAGAGTTAGAAGCAAGATGCAGTTTCCAACGCCTTACGCTCCCTGTGCCTCTTTCTTTGGGATTGGAAGGGAAAGGGTTCCTAAGCAGCCTCCTATACCAAACCAGCAGCTCCTTTCATCTTGTGTGTGAACCCTACAAGACCCACCCCGACTCCTGAAGATCACTGTGGGATTTATGATACAGGTTTATGTTCCGGATCCACCTGCAGGTCACGCCTGGACCTTGGCCTGACTGCTTTTGGGTTTGCCTCAGGCAGTCTCCCTCAGACCTTTAAGACTAGGAATGTTCCCAGCCTATACCTTTGCCAAAGTCCTAGTGAGATCCTACCCTTCCTCTTGAGCCTTCCCTAACCAGGGGGATCCCCTTTGAGGCAGGAGAATACATGTTTAGAGGGCTATAGGAGAATCTAAAGGTCCTGGGGGTGCCTGAGGGACCACAGGGGTGCTCCACTGTCTAGAGTCTATCAGGCACCAGCGGTGAGGCCTTTGACAAGTAACTTCACCATTATGAGGCAACTCTGTAAGGAGGGACAGATAGGATTTACTGATGACACTATGGACCAGACTTTGGTCCCCTGCCTTAGATGGCAGGAGTATCAGGATACTCTCGCCCTGCTTAGCTCTCAGAAGACATTCCTGTTTTCCAGTCGTCTTCCTTAATGGAGTGTTCCCAAGTTACAGAGAACACAGGCTTCTGCCCATCATGTCTGAAGCGCCTCCAGCTCACTTGCCTCTCCTTTAAGGAACTACACCTGCTAATGATGCTCTCTGTTAGATTTGTATTGGGTAGGTGATCTCCCTTTGCCATTCAATTTCTGCGCATGTCATGACCAAGAGGAGCCATATACACAAGGCCTCCAGAGCTACAAGTCTAAGCTCAGATCCCATCCTTGTAATGTTGGTGTGTTACCTGGTACCTTTGAACCATGATTTCCTCATCTAGAAAACTTAGAAGAACAAAGATAGTTTTTGTTGTTGTTGTTGTTTATAGGCTCAGTTATTGTGTCTGACTTCAGGTAAAGATTGAGTGACAGCTGTTATCATTTTTAAATGCAGTACTAGAATGCCTGCAACCAAAACGGATACAATTATTCACTAACAGATGAGCAAGTGCCCACTGTCCTTAGAAACAGACAGGATTAGATAATGACGGTGTTTTGTGCCCATTACAGGAAATGTTTTTGATGAAACAGAAGCTAGAGTATCCAGGAGGAGACATTAAGTCTTCCTTTCTGTAAGCATCATTAAGGAACAAACGCCTGGGAGGTGAGAATAAGAACACGGGGAGATGGTTTGAGGTTGGTGGAAATCCGAAAGATTGAAGCTCTGTAGTTTCTGCTAACAGGCTCCTTACAAGAATCTTCTAGTACCTTCCTTTTCAGAGACCCCTCGGGGGTGAGTACACACTTGTATTCCTTAAGCAACTCCTTTCCAACGTCTGCCACTACATGAGAAAACTTCTAGGTGATGAGCCTCTGTGCCCTAGGATCTGTGCCAAATCCAGAGATTCCCCATAGCTCCTGCATTGACAATCGCTGTTTAAAACAGTGTTTCATGTACAAATCTTCATGTTTCCTACTATACTGATCATACGATTTTATTTTATTTTTTTAATAATCACAGCCCTGCCCTGTGTCTTAAGCACAGTATTCAAATAAGTTCTTGATTCCATATAGACCTTCCTTAAAGTCTCCTGTGTTGGATTTACCAAAAGCCCAGTAAGGCATCCAATAACACATAGAAGGAGCCAGAAGGGGGCAGTGACGGGGCAGGCTTGCTGGAGAAAGACAAATGCAGCTTATTATCCTAGATGGCTTCAGGACGCAGAAAACATTTGGATTGAGCCCAGGAGAGGGTGCTACCTACTTCCAAGACAGATGTACCAGGAGAGCCTGGCAGGGCCTGTCACCTGAGTGAGGCTGGAGCCAGGGCTCCTAGACATGCCACTTGCCTGAGCCTCCTCTGATACAAAGGGCTCCTCTTCTGATCTAACGGCAGCAGGCAGGAGTCTAGGGAGCAGATGCAAAGAGGACAACAAGGACAGACTGCAGACAGGGATTCTTGTTTCTCTCTACACACCGCACCGACCCAGCAGCTGCGGGGGGCCTTAGCAATGGTGTGGGAAACTGGACACTGGTCCCCAGGCCTGGCCTGCAGCACCTACACTGCTCCCCCAGCCTCTTTTTCAAGGATGCAGAGCTAAGAGGGTAGAAAGCACAGGTTTGGAGTAAGCATTCCCCCCAAAGAGCCTCAGCTGCAACTCCCTCATTTTTTCAAGATAACTTTTCTCTTCCATCCCATTCCTTAGCTGGCAATAATCAAGGCAGGCTATGCAACAAGAAGACACAAGTTTTGCCCCAAAAATTCACAGATAACACGAAGCCCCTGAAGCTGACCACCTACCTCCTTCTCATTTGTCTCTGGAAAGGTGATAGTGTCCTGTTCTTCCAGGACAGAAACTCAAATAACCAAAGATATGTGAGCAAGAAACAAAGGTAATGTCTCGCTGTGGTCCACACAGGAAGTCTGAGCTAAAAGCAGCTGTACTGCCTGAGGGGTAAATGCAGAAGGGACTGCTTATGTGCTTAGATGCTTATATACTAACAGACACAGCTCTGTGTGTGCCTCCGACAGGTGCCCTGGCAGCTGCCCGAGTGCATGATGCTTCTCTTGTGGTGTGGCTATAACAAAACTGCAAGGAAATGTCTGCTGACAGGAAGCTGATTAAATAGATTTAGGTACATCTATTACACGGTGGAATACTATGCACTCAGACAACAGCACAGCCAGCACATTTACATTATCTTTAAAAGATAGTTACAAATATAATTAAAATTTAAAAAGCAATGGAGTGTGGTGAGATTCACCCATAATCCCAGAACTAGAGATTGAGGAAGGGTCATTGCAAGTTCAGGGCCTGCCTGGTCTACAGAGTGAGTCCCAGGTCTATAGCAAGACCTTGTCTCAAGGACAATATAAAATATACCTTTGTGGTGCTAGATAGCAGACCCAAGGTCTTGTACATGCTAGGCAAATGCTCTATCACTGAGCCATACACAGTACAACAAAATATATATTGTAATATGCAACATATTCTCATTTATAATATATGGGTGAGATTTTCTACAGATGATGTTATATGAATGGAATACATTTGGAAGTAGGGCTCTACACACATGAAGATCTTCCAGCAGACATCCTGAAAGCTGGACCCTCCACTGTTGGAATCTTCTGCCTGTTTTAGTTCTGTAATAATAGCATGATGCCTCGAGGAGGGGAAGACGCCTCCCTCAGCTGCCTCAGAGGCTGTTCTATCTATTCATCTTTCTGTAGCCTCCAAGAGACAGAAACACGAGTGTGGAGGACATTGGTGTGTGTCGGGGACAAGTCCCTGGGGTGGAGGGAACTTGTGGGTTCAGGTCACACTAGCAATTTAAAGACCCTTCACTTGACACAGACAACAGAAGGCCTCCTTGAAGAAGCTGCAGGATCTTGAAACAACTTGGGGCTTGTGGGCAGGGATGGGAGCAATGCTCTTAGCAGCCAAGAAAGACGCTGTAGAATATAGCAACAGGAGTAAATGTTCCTTTCCTTCTTGTATGAAAGGCCCGGGGAACAGTTAATATGATGACTTCATGCAATCGCTGGGTACTCCACCATTCATAAACTCAACTGAAAGGGTGTGTCTATATTTCAGACATCAGGGCAGCAGAGGAGCAAAGCACACCCCCAAGGTCTCTTGGGGGGGGGTGCTGCTGCTAGTCTCACTGTTCACATTGGTCAGAAGCCAGTCTCAGCCTACCCATCAGCTAGAGAAACTGGAAAGGGGAGTCTTAATGCCACATGGCTACAGGACCAGATTAGCATGGGAGCCCTGTTACTAAGCCAGAACTCAAGGACAGATTCGGGGTAGAGTGGGTAGTAGGGGGGAAAGCTTGATGTGACTACTGGTTCTCTATAACACATGGATCTTACAGCCTCCTTCTTCTTCCCCACCGACCAACTTTCTAAAGATTAGCTTGCATTTCGCCCTCCGCAGACAGCACGGGTCGGAAGAGCATCCTGCTTTGTCACGGATGTCAAGGAGCCCAGGAATTATTTAGGCACTCAAGACAGTACGACATCCTGGAATTTTCCCCTCTGCTCTTCCCACGCTGGCACGGGCTCTAGAATCCTGAACATAATAGGTAGTAGGATATACTAACTATGCGGGACAGGAACCATGCCATTCCCACACTGGGTCCGTAATAAATGTCAATGGGATAGGGTAGAACTGGCCTGTGATGTCATTCACACACTATTTCCTGCGAGTGAGACAATATGCACCGGAATAGCATGCTATTTATGCTATGGGAAAAGCCCGTGGGGCTTTAGGTTTAGGTCCTTTGCAAAAAGGAATTTGCCAACTGATTACCCTGGGTCCCTGGGGACAGTCGGGAGGAACTGGGAAGGACTGAGACTCAGCTCCCAAGCAGACAGTGGCTGGCTGTCCCAGGTCCAGCCCGCAGCGAGCCTCAAGAGCCACTCCACCAGGCGCTTATAATGCCTCAGCAAAGAGCACTTGGGCCTGCACTGCCCAGGCTGGGCTTAGCATTTTCTGACAGACTTCCTAGACATTGAGAGCTCTCTCCTAGGAATATATGCAGAAGGGGATCTTTTATGTCTCTTTGCCTACATGCCCGCCAGTCAGCAGTAAAAAGCCAAATATTTAAACTCTGAAGTTAAACCTCCTGTGTTGTTGTCTCCTGTCTTGTTTAAAAAAGAAAAAAAAAGTGGTTTTTATACTTCCTCAATCAATAAATAGGAGAGGGTACAGAAATAAAAAAAGACATTAGCAGGAAAGCAATAGACTAAACAAGGCCCCCACTGACGAAGCAGAGGTAGGATCTCCAAGCCCCCTGGCAGACTTCCCTGAGAACCACACAGCTAGCGGGTCCATGGTCACCCAGGCTCAGCATCTGTATCACCTGACCCCACCTGGCCCTATCCTCTTGGGCCTTGGCTAGCCCTGTGGTCATCCTTACCAGTGAAGGTCACAAGCTGGCCCTTCCTCCTCACCTATGCACTGGCCTAGGTGCTCTCTTCTCTACAGCCCTGACACAGTTCTGACACACCACAACACCCACTCTTCCTACCTTCTCCACAAGCCTCTCTCACCACTCTTTCTACCTCACTAACAGGCCAGGCGTCTGTGAAATGCTCACTCTGACAGCCTTCTGCCCTCCCAGCATATCCTCCTGGTCCCGACTACACAGCCCTGCTAGAATCTGCCACTAGCCCCGGATTACTACACACTTCTTTTAAAACTCTCCTCAGGGGCCTGGAGAGATGGCTTGGCAGCTAAGAGCACTGGCTGTTCTTCCAGAGGACCTGGGTTCAATTCCCAGCACCCACATGGCAGCTCACAACTCTTTCTAAGTCCAGTTCCAAGGGATTGGACACTCTCACACAGATTATAAATGCAGGCAAAACACCGATGCACATAAAATAAAGATAATAATTAAGGTGGTCCACACCAGGGGCCTTGGCTCTGAACACCTGGAGGGTCTTCTCATGTCACAAGGAGCAAAGGTCAAAGCACTTGTCTCATGCGCCCCACCTCTCTGACCAGTCCTACCACATCCTCCCCCTGCTCACTGGTTTCACCTCTGCTTCCATGCGAGGGCCAACTAGGCAGTGTGCGTGGGCTGTGCACTGAGTTATGCCAAGCCTCGCGAGGACAGCACCCCCCACCCCCCACTGAGGCTCTCTCCAGATTGCCTTTAGCAGAACCGTCCCTGTACCCTTCACCCTGGTTTCCTTCCTAGTACTTTACTCCACTTGACAGAGAGCGTGTTTCCTTTTTCCAGTCTGTCCCTCTCCACTGGAATGCAAGATCCGTGGATACAGCATTTTTTCACTTGAGAACTGCGCCTGGTACGAAGCAGACAAATATTTTTAAAATGAATAATGATGCACATGGCCCCCAGTTAACGTGCGGCTTCAGTCCGAAGAAACAGCAACAATGGAAAACCCAGTCACCTACAAGAATATGTGCAATGTCTTTTTTTTTTCATAAGTGACCTTTTTAAAAAACAGCTGTGGGGCTGGCAAGGTAGCTCAGGGGGTAGAGGCACTAGCCATCTGAAGTTGATCCCCGGAACCCAAAGGGTAGCAAGAGAGAACAGACCCCGACAAGTTGTTTTCTAGTCTTCATGGGTGCATGACGGCAAGCATGCCATGCCCCAATAAATACATACATACATACATACATACATACATACATACATACATTTCTAAAAAATAATAGTAATTAAAGAGAGGAAAAGAATGACGGGTGAGAGGGAGTAGGGTGTGCACAGGATGGTCATGAGTTCGAGCCTAGTCAGGCCTACACAGTTGAGAAATACTAGCCTAAGCTATACTTAGAGACCTTAGGGGCTGGTGAGATGGCTCAGTGGGTTAGAGTACCGACTGCTCTTCCGAAGGTGATGAGTTCAAATCCCAGCAACCACATGGTGGCTTACAACCACCCGTAACAAGATCTGACGCCCTCCTCTGTTGGTGAAGTCAGCTACAGCGTACTTATGAAGAATAATAAGAAATGAATCCTTGGACCGGAGAGACCAACCGGAGCAAGCCAGGCTGTCCGGAGCGAGCGGAGCCGAACGGGGACGGCCGGAAGCAAGCGGGGACGCCGGAGCTAGCAGGGCCGGAGCGAGTGGGGCTGAATGGGGACGAAAAAAAAAAAAAAAAAAAAAAAAAAAACTAAGGGTTGCCGGGCAGTGGTGGCGCACGCCTTTAATCCCAGCACTCGGGAGGCAGAGGCAGGCGGAATTTCTGAGTTCGAGGCCAGCCTGGTCTACAAAGTGAGTTCCAGGACAGCCAGGGCTACACAGAGAAACCCTGTCTCGAAAAAAACAAAAACAAAAACAAACAAACAAACAAACAAAAACTTAAGGGCAGAGAATGATTACTTAGCATGCATAGAGCCCTAACTCTGATCCCCAGTACTGAGGGTTAGGGGGAAAGGCAAGACGGGGGGTGGGGGGGAACAAATCCCTTACTTGTTGGATGAATATAGAAAGGACGCCATTAATAGAGTGTCTACCACTTCTAAGGCACTATTTCAGTTCTGGAGGTACAGAAGCAAGAAAAATAATTACCAAGAGGAGAGGGGGAAGTTAAAGGAAGAAGCAGGAAGTTCTATAAGTTAATAAATATATGAACAAGATCATTTTCAAAGAGTTACAAAGAACATGTATTTTCAAGACCACTTAATGGAAATTCCCAATGAAAATCTACCTGTTTTATGCATAGGGACTTCTGCGTCTCCATCCCTGCCCCACCCCACCTGTTAAACCTTGCATTCTCTATCAAGTATATGTACTCACATTTTCACATATTAATACAAGCTGTGTATCTTAGAGCAACTATCTTACATCACAGTAAACGATAGGTTACACTTTCTCGTCTGTGCGTGTATCTACACTGGTACCTGTGCGTCTGTGTATGTGGAGGACAGAACCGATGTCCAGTGTCTTCCTCTACTCCTCTCCACCTTATTCTCTGAGACAGATTCTCTCACTAGACTTGGAATTCACAGACCCTGCTAGACCCGGCTGGCCAGCAAGCCCCAAGACCCACTGTACCTGCCTTCCCAGCCCTGGGATTGCAAAGGTGCACAGGTATGCCCAGATCTTCCCCGTGGGTGCTGGGGACTAAATGCAGATCTCCACGCTTGTGTGGCAAGCACTTGGCCAAATGAGCCTCCTGTCCAGGCCTAAATGATGAGCTATAGTTTATCAAAGACCATATCTGGGAGTGAGGGTGCAGCTCAATTGTAGAGGTCTTGGTTAACATACAGGAAGCCCTGTGTTTACTCTCCAGCACAGGGTGTGGGGATACTGGGGTGTGTCGAACAGCGATTCAGTGATTGATAGTGTCCTCTGTTGTGTGCTAGGAGGCACCCACTAGAAATGAGCCGATGAATTCTCACAGGTCTTCAAATTCCAATGTCTGTGATTCTTTCTGACCCACCCATGAACCTGTGGCTATTTCAGTATACCACTGACGAATGGCATGCTTTCTGTTTATCGGAGTTGGTGAGTGTTCCGTGTGGGTTCCTTGGTTCACAACGCTGAATGAAAACACAGAGCTCCTTAAAATAAAAATAGATGGGAGTCGCAGGGGAGACTTGGCTTCTGCTCTCCCTCCCGATGGGAACACACACACACACACACACACACACACACACACACACACACACACATGGACTGTCACTGCAGTTTCCTATACACTTGGCAGGACTCTGTGTCCATTTGGAATAGTAATTCCCCAGATTTCAGCTTGGGAAGGAAGGAAGGAGTCACTGAATTCCACCAGAGTGGCTCAGCAGAATCTCAAAAAGCCAGAGCTTAAATGTCCGGCATCTCCCAAAGGGAAGAAACAGTTCCTGATGACTTTACCTGGTGAAGAATCAGCCAGGGCAGGCTCTACCGTTCACTGGACCACATTCTGGTTCCTGCATTAGGTGCTCCCCCCAACCCGCTCCCTTACACATCATTTTTTTTTTTTTTTGTCCAGGCCTTTCAGCCTAAAACTTCCAAGAAGTGCACATCCGTTCTGTCCCTCCTCCGCTTCTGCATGCTTCCTGATTTAGAACCTGGAAACTGCGAGGCCGGCCACCAGCGTGTCCTCAGAGGCACTAATCTGCTGTTACAGAAGGGTAGGGTTCTGTTGGGGTAGAAACAATAGGTGGGAGGCGGGAGCTGCCCATCGAGGGTTTGGAAGGGACTCTGTCATCAGGGTGAGTGGCACGTCATTGGGGAATGACACAATCCTAGGGTTGCTGAAGGCTGACGAAGCGGTGATTCTGTGGACTCTACTTCCCTCGCATCCATTTTTGGTCGGAACAAAGGGAATTGCGTGCACACAGTTGCATTCCACAAGCAACTCATTTCCTCTTCCTGTGGGAAGGCTCCAGGAGGAGAGGAAGAGACACACCACAGAAATTCAGGCCTGTGGTGAGACCACCATATCCTCCCTCCCTCCCAGGGCTCCTGGCTCTTCTCCACTTGATGCCAACGTTTTACAAAGCCTCATATCCCTTGTAAAGACATTCTGCTTTCTCCACCAAAATTATGGAAGGATTTTAATTTTAATTGTAATGTGGGGTGCTGAAGATAAGACCCAGGTTCTCACAAATTCTAGGAAGCACTCAACCACTGAGCCAGTAAGAATTTTTAAATTTCCCTTCCAAATTTATTTGGCTCCAAGGAACTGATGTCTAAGAAATCCTTAGGAAATGAGAAAATCTAAGGTACAGATTGTTTTCAAATGCAATAAAGCCTTAATGAACAATAAACTTAAGAACCATTTGAGTAAAAACAATGCTAGTCTTTGTCGGCATCTAGACATTCACTAATTTAAATGCTGTGGGGTTTATTTTCATATACTAGAAAACATATTAATATTTTACAAATACATTGTATTTATAAATACACCATAGGTAGGATTTTTTTTTTTTTTTACAAGATGAAATATGTCCAGAAGTGCTTAAAAACCAACTGGCTCGGCTCTGAACCGTGGAACCTCACAGAAACAGCAGGCTGGGAAGTAACTAGCTCTATCTAAAGCTAGACCAGTAACCATAACATAACCTTAAAAAGTTGCTGTAAACCCCAACTAGCGAATGGGACCTCAACAGAGAGTTGGTTCCACAGGGCCACCCGCACCAGCCAGAAGGCTCTGGGACCAGCTGGTTTTGCCTGCACCCTTCCTTCTGCCTCCCTGCTATAGGACGCAGCCAACCTAGCACAGCGGGTTATATTTCAGACCCACTCAGTCCCTGGGGACTCTCCCCGAGGCTGTGTCCTTCCTTAAACCACTTGAATCTCATTTCTTCTGCAGCTGATTTTTTTTTTCCCAAGATGTTAACAATTTCTGTGGAACCATCTGGATGTTATTAAGAAAGTGTCCTGAGTCCTCTGAGGCAGCTGGCTGTGGCCTCTTGCCTTGTTTCCTGTGTCCTGGATGTCTTAAGTTGACTTTCATAAGAAATTTGGAATATTAACTTAAAAAAAGAAACAGTCGGTATTTTCCAGCCCCGAGCTCTTGCCGTTTCATTTCCCCAGTTGGGACTTCTCATTCTGTGTTCCCATCTTTGGCCCCTGCTCTGGGGAGGATGAAGCTCGTCTATTTTAAAAACAGGAGGCACCCGTGGTCAGGGGTGAACCAGAAATCCAATCGTCTCTGCTTTTCCCACTTAGCTTCACAGAACCCCATTATGTTCTTGCTGCGTTACTGTCTCCAACACCCACAACCTCTGCTCCACACTGAGATCCCTGGATTCCTGTCTGAAAAGTAAACTCCAGTTGGTTGAGGCCTAGAAGGCTTTCTCTGAACATATTAGGGAAAAATCATGCCAAAAAAGGAGGAGGAAGAGGAAGAGAAGGAAGAGGAGGAAGGAAGGAAGGAAGGAAGGAAGGAAGGAAGGAAGGAAGGAAGGAAGGAAGGAAGGAAGGGAGCCAGGCAGGTGACAAGTTTCAGGAGTGTAGGATTAATGTGAGGAAGGAAGTTGGAGATGGAGAATAGGTCACGTCTTTTCTGTCCACTAACTAAGAGCACCTGGATAAAAGATACCCCATGGTTCCTGCTTGCAATTTAGTCTGAAATGGGATTGGGGCATTGTGTATGTATTCATCTGTTAAATCTTGAGTTTCAAACCTGGACCATTTGACTTCCTCCATCCCTATAAGACACTCATGGCCATACATCGACCCTATATTGTCAACCCCAACCATCTCAACAGCCTTTGAGTCCCCAACAAAGTCAGTATTAGCACTCTGTGAAGTTTCACTGGTTGGTTGGTTGGTTGGTTGGTTGGTTGGTTGGTGGTCAGGGTGCTGCAGATTAACCAAGGCCTCATGCGTGCCAGGCAAGCATTCTACTCCTGGGAAATTTTGAGTGTCACCCAGTCAATGCTATGGAGTCACCAATAAGCAGGGAGCATCCACTTGACTTTGAAGCATAAGCACAGAATGACCTTCTCAGAGCTTGACTCTCTCTCTGATGCTGGTGGACCACATGAGTTTAAGATGGGAAACAAACAAGTCACTCTGCACTGTAAGTCCACAGAAGGGGGCAGCTTTTACTTTGCAAGTTTCTTCCGTGACATCAGATAAGAATTTATCATCTCCTATATGCTTTGTAATGGATATTTGTTAAGTGGTCTCACATCCTTATTTTAAGATAATTCAAGGCATAAAAGGAATGAAAAGAATAATATAATGAGTCAGTTGTCAAAATATTGTCAAGTTGGCCTTCTCCCTATACATGTTTTTCTGATCCACTTGAAATTAATATAAATATGATGATACTTTCTCCCTAAATATTTCCTCAAAAAATCTCCTAGATATCTCTATAGCATTGTTATCAAACCCAAGGCATCTAATATTGAAAGAAAACACTTGCCGGGCATGGTGGCGCACGCCTTTAATCCCAGCACTCGGGAGGCAGAGGCAGGCGGATTTCTGAGTTCGAGGCCAGCCTGGTCTACAAAGTGAGTGCCAGGACAGCCAGGGCTATACAGAGAAACCCTGTCTCAAAAAAAAAAAAAAAAAAAAAGAAAATACTTAATACACAATTCAAATTTCCTCAACAGTCATATTTAATTTGCATCTTTTACAGTGATTTGTGTATTCAGATGTGTATGGTATAAACATGTGTGCACATGTGTGTGCAGATACGTTTGTCCTGAATGCCCATGTGCAGCCCAGACGTCAACTTCAAGAATCTTCCTCGATCACCCTCTGCTTTATAAATTTTAATTTTGATTTGTGTGTGTGTGCACATGTGCACCCGTGTGCCTTTGGAGGCCAGAAGTTGACGTGGGCCTCCATCACTCTCTACCTTATTTTTTTTTTTTGAACAGGGCCTCTCTCTAAACAACATTCACTGGTTGGCTAGAATGACTGGTCAATCAGCTCTGGAAGTCCAACCGTCTCCATTCCCACTTCACTGGTTGTGGGTGGTTGTGGGTGCTGGGAGCTAAACTCAGGGTCTCATGCTTTCAAAGGAGGCACTTGGCTGACTGAGCCATGATTCTAGCTTCCACCTTCCTTTCTAAGACAAGGTCTCTCACTGAACCTGAGACTTATCATTTCCACTTGCCCTACCCCCCAGGACTCCCCCTGCTTCTACCCTCCTAGTGCTGGGCTGCAGATACATGCCACTGTGCCTGGCTTTTATGTGGATTCTAAAACCCTGAACCTCATGTTTACACTAGTAAGCACTTTACACGCTGAACCAACCCCCTCCCCCGGGCCTACAGTGCCAAAACCAAACCAAACCATACAGTTCAGGTATAAAACTTTCCCTTTTCAAGTGTATAATTCATGCTTCTAGTATATTCACAAGGTATACTACCAAGACATTTCATAACTCCAGGAAGAAATTCTGCACCAGACTCTCTTCTTCCTGGCACTTGGCACCAAAAAAACCTACTCTCAATCCTTGTGGACTTGATTGTTCTGGACATTGCATATGCATGAGTCACACATTCGAGGCTCCTGGCATGGTTTCAGAACTCAGCATGCTTTTAGGCAGTGTCTGTTATTCATCATTACTCCTGCCTCTGCTTTTTTTTTTTTTCTTGAAAGAAGATCTCAAGCTCTGAATTGCTAGTAGCCAATGATGACCTTGACCTCTCTTCCACCTGCTGCCACCTGCCAAGTGCTGGCATGACAGGTATACACTACCACGCCTGGTTTTATCTGGGACAGAGATGGACCCATGGCTTTATACCTACTAAGCAAGCTCTCTATCAACTGAGCTAGATCCCCTACTCTTCATTCCTACTTCTCATTAATTAGTATCTGATGGATATACCATATATCATCAGTTCATCACTGATAGACACTTGGATAGCTCTATCACATGTGGTTGGTTGATTGCTTGGTTGGTTGAAGCAGGATCTAATGAAAGACTCTACACTACATTTAGCTGTCGCGGCACTGATTTCTTTTAATCCCGATTCTGTCATCAATTCTCGAATATGAATGCAGATCCTGTAACATTTCCCTACCTGTTTTCCTCTTCAGTAATTCTGGAAGAGCACAAGCTCTTTGCTTTGGAGAGCATCCTCATAAACTTGTCTGCTTTTCTGTCGTGTGATTCAAGTTGCCAATTCTGGCGATAGCACAATATGGGTAAGGCATGTACCTCCTACTGAACCACATCAGCACACACGTGGCACCCAATCAGGGATTCCAAGCTCAGTCACTGGTTAGACAGTTAGCCAGATCTCCCACTGGGAGGACACGAGGGACGGAGGAAGATGATGACTAAAGTTCTCTCTCTCTAAGCACTGCTTGCTTTTATCAGCAGCTGCAGCGATCATGAAGCTAAAAGCAATGTTCTCCCATTACTCTGCTGCAGACAACATTTCTGACAGATGGTCATGATGGTGGGGTTTGCCTGAGTTGTTTTTTGTTTTTTTGTTTTTTTTTCAGGAATTTGGTTACTCAAAGCAGCTGAAACCCTTCACTTGGGCCTCTGAAAGTGTCCAATGGGTGACCCGCTGATATGGAAAGATAAACACCTACCCTGAGAACACTTATGCCACTAATTTCTGAATATGGCCCAGGAAGAGCCATCAAGTTTGACTGCATATGTGCCGTCCATTAACAACTCCACTCTTCTCACCTCCTATCACCTTTCCTTATAGGGTTATAGATGGCCCATAACCCAAAGTCCTGTTCTTGGGAAGGTGGAGTTGACAACTGGGTTTCCTATTTCTTTCTCTGTGGCCTCCTTGTGAAATAAACACACTTTTATGGTGATTGGCATGCTATGTGGTAGACAAAATGGGCTGGTTCAGCAATATACTCTTTCCTTTTGCATAATAATAATAAGCTCAGCGATACTGTATGGATTCCATTTTCCCAATGGTTTTAATCATCATCACCACCACCACCACCGCATCACCATCATCACTATCATCATCAACATCATTGTGACTACCTCCATCACCACCATCATTTCACAGTACTCAGATGGTACCTAGTGCTTGGATGGTCTCGCTCATGCTAGATAAGTATTCTACACTGAGCTCCATCACCAAGCCTCCAACAGTGGTTCCAGCATGCAGTGATGAGCACTTTCTGAATCCATTACCATCACGGAATTACTTAAAATGGGGATGCATTCATTGTGCCAACATTATGGAGCACACTTGGACAAAGCAAGGCAAGTATGATGTGTCTATGTATTAATTCTCTGTCCGTCCCTCCTTCCTTCCCCTTTTTCCCTTTCTCTCTCTCTTCCCCTCTCTCTCCTTCCCCCCTCCCCACAAGATCTTGTTATATAACTCAGTCTGCCCTTGAACTGATGGTCCTTAGCCTCCTGAGGTCTGGATTACAAGTATACCTGTCATGTCCAGTTTCTAGGCAATCTAATTAAATGGAACCTCACTGCCTATGTGGGCCTGCTATCAACAAAACATCATGATGCAGCCTCTATCTGTACTATAAAAGCTCTAAAAACAGTAATCTGACTTTTCTGATTCTGTAATTTTTCCCATATATAAACTCTGATATTTTGTAAAAAGAAGAAATAAAGAAAGATGGAAGATAGCCAAGTGTGGTGGCACATGCTTTTAATCCCAGCACTTAGGAGGCAAAGGTGGGCAGATCCCTGATTTTGAGGCCAGCCTCTTCTATTGAGAGAGTTCCAGGATAGCCAGGGCTACATGGAAAAACCTGCCTCAAAAAACAAACAAAAAATCAGCAACAACAACAACAACAACAACAATAAAAACAAAGAAAAAGAAAGAAGAAAGGAAGTTTTCCTTAATCCATTCCATCTTTTTAACCATTCTGACTCAAAAGAATTTTTTTTTTTATTTGAGACTGGGTCTCACTGTAAAACCTGACTGGCCTAGACTCATTCACTCTGAAGACTGGGCTGGCTTTGAATTCATAATTGATCGGGCCAACTCAAAAGATTCTAGGCACTCAAATGCAAGCCAGATGTGGTTGTGTATACCTATAAGTCTATCATTTCCTTTCCTTTCCTTCCTTTCTTCCTGCCTCCCTCCCTCCCTCCCTTCACCCCCCGCCCCGCCCATGCCAGGACTCATCCACGCTTCAGTGGTACCACCAAGTTACACTCAGGCTTTTCTTTCCATCTTTTCACCTGTTCTGTCTTTAGCTCCTACCCCAATCAATGTCCTTTTGCCAGGTTTACCTTTCCTAAGGCCGTGAACACAGCCAGCCCCTCCCATGAGCGGTTCCCATCTTATCCTGTGATTCTCCACAGAGCACAGTAACCTGACAATTATGCAACTCTGGTTGGTAATTAGATGCTTCGTGGGAATCTCTCCTGGTGGAACAGAAGCACCCAGGGCAGTAGCCAGGGCTTTTTACCACATGCCTGGTGCCAGCACAGTGCCAGCACATAGTGGGCAATCAAGAAATGTCTGTTCCTCAAATGCTCAAATGAAAGAATTAAAAGGAACAGCTAACTTTATTACTGAACAAGACTGAACAGAAGCAGAATCCATACAGAAATGAATACCGAATCAAGTTCATTACTGACATGAATAATTGGAAACCCCATTTCCTGTTCTCATCATCTTTCCTGGGGTCCTTGAAAAGATAGTTTGCATAGAGGAAATTGCACTTTTAATGACAAATTTGGGGACAATCTGCTCAGAATAGGCAGGAATTCATAATGAAATTAGGCCTGCTTAGGCCGGTCTCCTCCCACTTCCTTCCCTCCTGGCTTCAGCTGGCATCTCTCACAGCAGCAGCAGCAGCAGCAGCAGCAGCAGGGGCAGTAGCAGCAGCAACAGCAGCAGTCTCTCTGTGCTGTCTCTTGCCAAGTTCATCAAACTGGCATGGACCAGGAGAGTACCTGGCTGGAAGAGAGAGCATTTCCCTTGGGCCATCATTAAAGACATGTGTCCCTAAGTTATGGGCATTTATTGTCATCCTAAATGGGTCCTTAAGCCTCCTTCCCATTCTAACCTCAGGCATCTACATTCCTGAATAGTGCCTGTGCCAGGACTGCACACTGATCCTGAACTTAAGGGCACATGACAGAGCTGAGTGTGGGCCCTGAGAATCTGATGCACTCAACCATTTGCCCTGAGGACATCACTTTAGGGTAAAGAACACACACATCAACTCTTCAATTTCAGCCAGACAAAAGGACATCCTAGCATCCAAAACATCTATGAGTCTTCAAAATCAACAGAGATAGTTATAGTAACTCGTACAAATCCAGTCAATCTTACTTTCTTATGAATTTTAGTTTTGACATCAGTCTAAATTCAGAACTTTGACAGGACAATGACAGTGTCTGTCTGACCTGGTTCCAAATTCAGTTTTCAGTCCCCTTGCTGGGTATAGAAGGGTGCTATAGCTCACTGGATCCAAGTCCCTACTCCATCACTTACTAGCTGAGACATGGAGGATACACACCCTCCCTTCTATGACTCAGTTTGCTTAACTAGAATATGGGTATATCAACGTAGCCTGGAGATAATATTTGATACTTCATGATTGTGCCAGAGGTTTGGAATGGGTGTAACATTCCTACTTTTAATAATGAAATAACAACAGTAATAAAAACTGATAAAAGTGGGAGTAGCAACTATTAACAGTTATTGGGTGCTTAATGTGCACCAGATAATAAGCTAAGCCCTTTGCATGAATTATCTGTAACCTCAAAATAGCCTTTGAAGGTAGGTTACTGTGGGTGCTTCCATTTTATATATGAAGAGATGGAGATACAAATTAATTAATTGGCCAAGGTACCAAGTAAGCAAATGGTAAGCGTAGGATTTGATTTATGAGGGCAGGGGTGTGTCAGCACACACAGGGATCTGATTTCTGAACTCTGGGTGTCTATGGTTCCCTCTAGGAGGTTCTCAGTCATTTGAGAGTAGGGGAGAGAATGGGGAAAAGCAAGCAAGGGAAGAAAATGAGAAAACTCTGACTGCAGAATTCCCCCGCAAAATTATAATATGGAGTTACACTGTGAAAGGGGACAAGCTTTGAGTTATCAGTGGGAGCTCACTGGGAATTCCCAATCTAGGTCAGGGATGGAGAAAGAAAGAAAGAAAGAAAGAAAGAAAGAAAGAAAGAAAGAAAGAAAGAAAGAAAGAAAGAAAGAAAGAAAGAAAGAGAGAAAGAAAGAGGAGAAGAGAGAGAAAGAGAAAGAAAGAAAGAAAGAAAGAAAGAAAGAAAGAAAGAAAGAGAGAAAGAGAGGAAGGAAGGAAGGAAGGAAGGAAGAAAGAAAGAAAGAAAGAAAGAAAGAAAGAAAGAAAGAAAGAAAGAAAGAAAGGAGAGCACGCAAAACTTCACACGCAAAGAAGCACAAGGAAGAATGGAAATATTAGAACATGCCAGGGAGTAGCAAAAGCAAAGGGAACATGGAGCCTATACCTGGCTCTGGCGACTTTGTGGCTTCTTATTTCTTCTACTGTACTCCACTCTTCAACCTCCTAACTTTAGGTAGGGGAGAATAAAGGATAGAGAAGAAAGGGAACGACATTATAATTCGACTACTTCCTGCTGATTAGGAGCATGGAGTTCCTTGGGGGTTAAGTTTGATCTTCTCTGTCAGGATATCTAATTTCTTCTTATTTCCTCTTTGCATGCACAAGTACTTAAATGGCAACCAGTAGCAAGTCACCAACAGCTCCCAACTCCTGGCCCTAGCATTTATACCCTCTGAAGGTGAGATCTGAATGTCCATGGGCCCGAAGAGCACACTAAGAACAATGTACTCTCTCCACTGAGGGTTTAGCACCTTCAGGGTCACACATGCAAGGAGAAGGTGTGAAGGAGAAACAAACAAAAAAACAAAACAAAACAAAAAAACCAACCCAAGTGTGCTACTCAGACTGATGAGACCCGAGGGAAGGAGACAGTCAGAGGCTTCTAGAATTGTCCAGACAAGAAGTGAGGGACACCAAAATGGAATGACCATCAGAGAGAAAAACTGAGGCTGGAAGGCTTAGTGGTTAAGCTGGGGCTGGTTTAGATGCCCATTATATGGATCCTTCCCACAAAGGCCTCTAAGTTAGGTACCACCATCAGGGCTGCTTCATAGAATGATGGCAAGTGCAAACTTTATCTGAAAGATAAAGGAGATCTCAAGGACCAAAGTGAGGAGGAAGTAGAGCTTGTCTCAGTTCAAAGGATCTGCTCTGCTTTTGAGGGAGGAAGAAGAGCAGGAGGTGAGACTCGAAGCTCACGTTTCATGCTCAGGAGACCAGAGAGGTGGTAAAGCCATTGACTGAGATACATATGAGTAGACAGATGGGGAAAGGTAGGATGCTCTGAACCAGGATTCTTGACCAGGACGTCCTGCCGGCATCACTGAGTACACACGGCAGCGGTGAAGAAGCTAAGCTGGGACTTGTAGGATGATCTTTCTGGTTAAAGCCACAGGGAGAACTGAAATGGGAAAGACGGAGTATGAAAAGAGTGGAACCCAGAACCCCAGGGAACACTGACTGCTAAGGAAGGGCTCACAAAGGGACAGGAGGCTGAGACAGATCTCGGAAACACTCGGGCAGAAGGTCACGTGGAACAAGTTTCAAGAAACTGGTCAACAGAGTCTGATACAGCACAGAAGACAGAAAGGATACTCGTGACGCTCCCTGAGGTTTGCAACTAGGATGTCACCAGCGAGATGCTTTGGTGAGAACTCAATGAACTCTGCCCTCTAGCTGAGGCCACCTCTGCCAAGGATGGCAGATGGAGGAAATCAACAGCCCCGAGAGACTTCTGCTGGTTTATTTAATATGTGGAGCACAAACGTGTTTATAGGTAGAGAGGAAGAAGCCCACAGAGATGGAAGGATTTAATCAACAGGAAGGACCAGTGATTCCGGGGAGAGGATGAGGGGCGGGAGGGAAGACACTAAGGTCAGCAACTAAAATGTATTCAGTAGTTAAAATGAACCAAGTAACCATGATCTTGCACCTAATGGTCATATAGATAAAGAGAACAGAGATAAAATCCTAGAGACTCTGTGTGTGCATATGCAGGGATACTTATGTGCATAATATATGTGTGCTGAAGAACTCATTAAATAGAAGAAGAATAGCTTATTTAGTGATTTCGCTGTGGCTGATAAATCATCTAGGGGGAAGCTTAGGTTCTTATTTTATTTAATCCTTGAGCTGGAGCCCAGGATTCTTGCACATACTGGTCAAGCTCTCCACCACCCTATGCCCCCAGCCCTAGAGTCTTACAGTATCCCGAAACACATGGCAGATGGGTCAAAGTTTGAAATCTGTGATGTGAATCTATACTTACAAAAAAAGACATAAGAAAACAGCTATATGCTTTTGGATGGGGACAGTTGCTCTGAACATCTGAGTGTGTGTGAATGGATTCTGAACTAGAAAAAAATTTTTTTTAATTTATTTATTATATGTAACTACACTGTAGCTGTCTTCAGATACTACAGAGGAGGACAGCAGGTCTCGTTAGAGATGGTTGTGAGCCACCATGTGGTTGCTGGTATTTGAACTCAAGACCTTCAGAAGAGCAGTCAGAGCTCTTAACCACTGAGCCATCTCTCCAGCCCCTAAACTAGAATTCTTAGAGGTTGGCTCAGTCTGAGAAACGGGTGAGCTATCATGGTTGACATGTGGGGGGGGGGGGGTAAGCAGAAGTATGCTGGACTATCTGACTTGCTTCGGGGTAGAGAGACCTTCAGGAGAAGTTGCATCACTCAGAATAAGATGACAGGGGGGAATTAAGGGGAAAACGTGGATAGAAATAGACACGGCAGCCATGAGACATAAAAGATTCGGCCCTCCAAAGATTTAAGTGCAGAACACGAAGCAGTAGCAACCATTGCTGTCACATGATGGATGCTTCTCACTTAGATGAGTCTGGTTTCACAAATAATGATTTAGTTACGAATGACTCAGAGGGAGGATTTTGTAATACAGTGGTAGCAGCCATAGTCTTCGAAACTCACCAGATTGCCACATAAGAACATTTCTATTGTAAAATGGAAGAAGAGGAGGAATATATATATATATATATATATATATATATATATATATATATATATATATATATATATATATATATATATATATATATATATATATATATATATATATATATATATATATATATATATATATATATATATATATATATATATATATATATACATATATATATATATATATATATATATATATATATAAATCTTATTCTGAGTGATGCAACTTCTGAAGGTCTGTCTACCCCGAAGCAAGTCATATCGCCCAGCATACTTCTGCTCACCCCACCCTCCCCCCACGTCAGCCATGATAGCTCACCCGCTTCCCAGACTGAGCCAACCTCTAAGGATTCTAGTTTAGGGTCTGGAGAGATGACTCAGTGGTTAAGAGCTCTGACTGCTCTTCTGAAGGTCTAAATATAAATATAAAATCTGGACCGAAATCCAACAATGAAGATGCTGGATCCTGTGGCTCTGAGCACAGCGCAGGGGCAGATGGTGCCATGACATGAGCTTGGGTAGCCCTGCTGCCACACATTGTTCCTAAGCCTGCTCTGCTTGGTGCCTGCGGCTTGCTTCAGCAGGTGATTTGTGTTCCTGGCATCTCTAACTTCCTGGGGTCTCTAATGCGTTTTAGGATTTGCCCTAAAAGCTTTCCGCATAGACTATTCAGGGGCTGGCTCCCCACAGGACTTTGCTGCTGTCAGCTATCATCTGAACTCAGAAGCTTTTCCCTAGAATCTCGGTGAAACCTTTCATGACCTCGACCGCATCATCTTTTCATTCCGAGGTCTGTGATTCCAGCAGCATCCGGGTGAGGCTGTCTTCCTTACTTTTCTATCACTGTGATAAAACACCACGGCCAAGGCAACTTATGGAAGAAAGCATTTCATTTGGCTTATGGTTTCAGACTGCAGATGCCCGTGTATATGCTTTCCCCCACCTACCTACGCCCCCCCAAAAAGGTCTCCCTACAGAGACCTTTTAAAATGTCATATAGAAAACTGCTGCTGTAGAAGTTTCTTAAAATATTTATCCGTGTATATATAAAGGAGTTAGCCTATAACCGGGAGAACAATGCTTCTCACAGTCACCATAGAGTAGAGACTGGATGAAGTCCTGAATGAATGTGCTGAATGAATGTGTATTCATTGTGAGCATGGCCATGCCAAGGGGCCCTAATGCCTCAGACCCACAGAACAGGCTCTGCAGACTGGCAAAGCCTTTCCCTGGCCTGAGGGTGTTAGCTGACCATTGATCTTTGACTAAAACTAGTGTGTGGAGAAAGTATTAAGGGAAGCTTCCTCTCCTGAGATGACAGCAATCTGAGACTGCTCCCTACAGAGACCTCCTACCAGGGTTAGTTTAACCCACCTGGTTCAATGTAAACGATAAATGCACCGAGTTTCCCAGCCTCTGGTGCATCTCCATCAGATCCTGCAGCCCATTTGATCTCAGATTTTTCTATGTGTTTCTATGTGTTCCTGTCATTTCTTCATTCTCCATTGCCCCAGTTAGGCCAGTCCCTAAGCCATGAAGGTTGTGGCACCATATACCATCAAATAAAAATCTCAGTGAAAGGTATGAGTTCCTTCTCTTTGGGTTATTAATCAGTGGAGTTTCCCAAACATTACAGGCTATTGCTATTGTTCTTAGTTACTCACCACAACTAGATGGTTGAGAATAGAACAGAGTGCTCAGGCATCAATGGGACATGAACATCAACATCACACCCCCTTCTCCCAGGGCTCACAACCACTATAGGAGCTGGGCTAGAAAGATTGTAAGACCCAGAGGCAGGGAAACTGTTTTCCAGACACAGACAGGTACACAAGTGAACTCACAGTGGTTGTAAAAGCATGTACAAGATCTGTGCAAGCTCAAGCCAGACCACATCCCAGGATGGCATGGAAATGTGGCCATAGAGCCCCACCTCTGCATGAGGAACTACTGGTAACTGACAGCTGCCAAAAGGCAGAGAGTCTACTTTCTTCCAGAGTGGAGGCTCCTGGTAGACTTACCATGACCTAGTAGAAATCCACACATCCAAGAATATGTGGGCAAAAAATAGGACTTGATGAATTTACAGAAAGAAAAACACAAAATTTGGTGGACAGAGAAAATGGGGTTGATCTTGGAGAAGATAGGAGAGAGGATAAGCAAAATCAGTTCTCCTGTACAGAATTTTCTAGAAAGAAAATAAGCACGAAGAAGGTAGTAATCAGTACAAAGTAAAGGATATGCATTTTTTAAAAAGATTTATTTTATTTATTATATGTAAGTACACTGTAGCTGTCTTCAGACATTCCAGAAGAGGGCGCCAGATCTCGTTACGGATGGTTGTGAGCCACCATGTGGATGCTGGGATTTGAACTTATCACCTTCGGAAGAGCAGTCGGGTGCACTTACCCGCTGAGCCATCTCACCAGCCCCATGCATATTTTTTTAAGTATTGCTAAACTAAATCAATTACTTTCCATCAGATGAACTCCAGCTTCGAGGTGTATCTCTCTCTGTGTTTATCTCTGTCTCTCTGCCTGTGCTTGTGCCTTGTGCCTCTTGCCTCTTTCTTGCCCTTATTTCTGCCTCTGCCTCTGCCTCTCCCCTCTGCCTCTCCCTCTCTCTATGGAAGCATACATTATTGAGTATATTGCACGGTAGCAGGCTGGGCAATGAGGTGGTTGGAACATGTTTGGCACTGCTAGAATGTGTGGCCTTGTTGGAGTAGGTGTAGCCTTGTTAGAGGAAATGTGTCCCTGTGGGCATGAGATTAGAGACTCTCCTCCCCGCTGCCTGGAAGATAACAGTTTGCTCCTGGCTTCCTTTTGGATGAAGATGTAGAACTCTCAGCTCCTCTTGCACCCATGCCTGCCTGGTTGCTGCCATGTTCCCACCTTGATGATAATGGACTGAACCTCTGAACCTATAAGGCAGCCCCAACTAAATGTTGTCCCAATTTAAGAGTTGCCTTGGTCATGGTGTCTTTTCACAGTAACAAAACCCTAAGACAGGCAGTAGCCCCAGTTTTCCTAATGCTTCCTTCGGTCCAGTCTTTAAAGAACATCATTTAATAGACTGGTCTTGGACCACTCCTGGATCCCCAGGCCTCAAATTCCATGGTTGAGCCATTAGGGTCATCCACCATCCTTTTCCCCTGACTCAGGCAGACACCCTACTGCACAGAAGACTGGTAGGTTACTACTTAATGTTTTTAAGGGTGGGAAAACAAGGGCACATGGGTGCCCCTGTGTGTCTGATATGTGCAGAGGGAAACCTCTGAAATCTGAGAGAAGTGTGAATAAAGGCACTTACCAATTTATCATTTAACCCCTCCAGCCTTTTTCCCTCTGAGCATTAGATTAACTCCAGTGCCAGGAGAATACAAAACAATGCCTTCTGTGGCCTCCACGGGTACTGCATACATGCAGCAAACAGACAAACATGCAGACAAAACATCTGTGTATATATAAAATAAAAATAAAAATTTAGTGTACAAAAAGTACAGCATTTCACATAAATGTAACAACCTTACACCTTCCAAAGCCCACCCTCTATTTTCATTCAGCATGCAACTGTTTTGGTAAACAGTAAACAATGCTAAATTACAACATTCAGTGCCTTCATTTAAAGGAAGAGAAAGCCGGGCGTGGTGGCGCACGCCTTTAATCCCAGCACTCGGGAGGCGGAGGCAGGCGGATTTCTGAGTTCGAGGCCAGCCTGGTCTACAGAGTGAGTTCCAGGACAGCCAGGGCTACACAGAGAAACCCTGTCTCAAAAAACCAAAAAAAAAAAAAAAAAAAAAGGAAGAGGAAGGGGAAACTGATCTGTTTGTTCAAATATCCACATTCAAAACTCTTCAGCCCTCTCGGAGGAGTTAGATCTCTTTAATCTCATTCTTAGCAACTTTGTAGTGTTGTAACATGTCTTGTAGCATTGAAAGCTGGCCACTAAGGCTCTTCCCTTCACTGACCTAAAAATGTCCCTCTCCAACACCTCCTCCTTTTCAATTTGTTTGTTTGTTTGTTCGTTTGTTTTTTTCTAATGCTATATCCCAAACTCAGGGCCTTGGAGGGCATATCCTGCCAGCCATTTACCACTGAGCAACATTACCAGACTCTTGTTTGCACTATGGGGGGGCATGTGATTCTGGGCTGAAGATGGTTATTTTTAAATGTTTGTACTTGAAGTTCTGGTTTCCCACTGTCACGTGTCTGGAGACAAGCATGTCCACAGCCATGCTGAATGACTTCATTCTTCTTTCCTTTTCCTTTTCTGCAGATGGCTGTGCTACTTGGGTACAGTTTTCTTCGTACTTATTCTAGTTGGAGGTCACTGGATTTCACAAATGATTCAATGCACAGACTTAATGAATATAAGCCATCATTCCTTCAGATGTTTTTCCTAGTTCTTACTCTGTGATTCTTCACTTGAGCCCTAGAGAATGAGAATGAAGACTGTAATATTTCTCCATGCTGTATATGCTATTATCTTATTATTTTAAAATCTTGATTTGAATGATTTTAAATCCCTACTTCTATGTCCCCCAAGGAGGTGACAGCTGCTGGTTTTGTTGAGCTCTGTACACCAGACTCTGACCAGCATGGAGACCATACATGTACAACTCAGAGAGCTGCAATCATTTTGTATAGAGTTACGGAGTGTTCTGAACATTTCCACTTTGATATATCCAGCTTTGTAAATACAGACTCCCTTCCAATCATGTCTGTCAACTCTTGTTGATCTATCTCCACTGACCTGGAGTTGTTATCTGTGTGAGTTGATATGAGCAGAATTAGTTTAATATTATTGGAAGTGATTCATCCTTTATTTTTAGTGGAGAGATTGACAAGCACTTACATAGTTCTTCCAGAGATTATTTTGGCTGTGGGGCTAAAAAATGTTATCAGCGGTCAATGGCTGCAGCAAGGAAATCAATCATGAAGCTGAAATATGTGCCAAGAAAGAGTTGGCCACATGGCTCGTACAAAGGGAGGAGAGATAGAGAGAGGTAAACAGGGATTAGACTTGAGTGTGAAGGTCAAATAAACAGGACTTACTAAAGGACTAGATGTTATGAGTGACTTTAAGACATTCCTGGGGTGGGGGTGAGGGGTGCAAACTTTGTCTTTTAATGAACTCCAAAAGATTCAGACAACTGGAGTGAGCTAATCTCTTAAATTTGAGACTCCAGTTAGATACTAAAGAAAAATCATCAAGAATGTGGCCAGATCTATCCCCAGAACTCTGGAGTTAAAGGCTTTGGAGATGAAGTCATAGATCTAGAGTCTTGATATACAGTATAGAACAAAGTGATGTTTTAAAAGCATAATTGATGAGATTAGTCAATGGTTGACAATAACATTGCTGGCATAGCAGGTAATAATTATTATTACCATTATTGTTGTTGTTATTGTTAAAGGAAAGGAAGAGAAAAGGAAAGAGCTCCACTGAAGAAAGCCAAGATGGAGGGAGACAGGAGAGAGCATTGGGAACAGCCTTAGACTGGCCAAACTCTTTGAGCAGAGAAGAGCTCAACAAAAGAAAAAGCCAGAGATGATCCAGTGAACCAGGAAGAGAAACCCAATCAGGAGGAGCCGTGTTAGGTGCTGTTGTGAGTTAAGGGTAGTAAGAGAGGACCAACTATTGGTCTACACTGGGAGGCATGCGTATGAATGATGGTCAGAGTTGCATTGCGGTGGGAGGGTGGGGGTGGTAAAGGGGAAGGGGGGGATCCAGACAGCAGGAAGGACAAAGGTTTAAAGTTTTACTGTGAATGGGGGATGACAAGGACAGTGGTGGAAGGGGGGACAGGGACTAAGAGAGAGGAAGCACCTCTGGTTTACTCTCAGAGCTACCAGAGCACATCTGGACACTAACTGGAGACCATCACCAAGCTGTGTGGCCACAGCTGTCATACAGAGCTGCCTATTCTTGTCTCGTTTTTTTCCCCCTTACTGTTTATGTCCCTAAAGAGGAGAAAAGGATATACCACACTATCCTGGCTTGTTAATGATGCAATGATCAGTGAGAGCCAACCCCATTGTTATCTGATTCTAAAAAGGCACCTCCTGAGTCTACATTTAACACCTGTGTAAAATGTTAACTCTTTGTATATACAACAGAAGCCCTACCTAACAAGGCCATTTCCTCTGGGTGAGAGGATAGTCAATCCCTTCCGTGATAAATTACAAATGACTTTCCTATCACTCAAAGGTGTCAATCGTTAACTCAAGTTGCCTCTACTTCTTCTTATTATTATTATTAATATTATTATTATTTTGGGTTTTTTTTTGAGACAGGGTTTCTCTGTGTAGCCTTGGCTGTCCTGGAACTCACCTTGTAGACCAGGCTGGCCTCGAACTCAGAAATCCGCCTGCCTCTGCCTCCTGAGTGCTGGGATTAAAGGCGTGCGCCACCCTCTGCTTCTAATAACACTGAATAGATTCTAGAGATAATAAATACAGAACATAGCCAAAAACACTTCCATCTTTCTGGCTTCGTTAATATCGTTGATGTATCTGGCTTTCTATTTGTGTACTTAGGGACGACTCGAGATACCTCACTGTAGCTAATATGACCACGACCACTTTAAGATCTATCTCAGCACTGGAAAACCATAAGCACCACTGACCCGAACTGGCCTCAGTATCTTTGTTACGGATGTGAAGATAGTCAACTAGTCCACACCTCCGGCAGCTTCCGGCTACCAGGGATAGTTAGATTGCATAAGCAGGTGTCCGAGCAAAGTCCAAGAGGTTAATGACGAACAGCTCTACTTTATCTGTGGCCAGGGAGGTGGACTCGGCACTGTCAGCACCAGGCAAACACACAGCAAAGCATTTCCCAAGAGAGATAAGTCAGAGAGAGGTGTGCCTGCTAGAAAGCTGGCCCTTTTCCTGGGGCTGTCTGCTGCTTTCCCAGGAATTGGCCTTATCTGGGCACAGTGATCACCCTCTGCCCCTCTGGCTTGCTTAGGTAAGCTAACAGTACTCTAAACAAAAGAAACGCCTAGACATTTAAATTTCTTCTGAAATCTGGTAAAAGGTCAGGCAATTCTCCCAAATCATGAACTAAGCCTAACATGTAAGTTAGAGGGGCTTAGCATGCAAGGCCTTGGGTTCAAACCCTAGAACCATCAAAAAAGGATCACATTTCCCATCTGAACTCAAAGCTCTGAGAGCTGTGACACTGGTTTCCATCCAGACGTGACTTGGAGAAGCATGTATTTAAAGGTCAGTCTCCCATTATTCTCACTTCTGGGTCTAGAATCTTCCCAGTGACAAAGCAACTGCAGAAATAGATACTTCCTAGTGTGTTGCATGGTTTGGGATGCCGTCCCAACAGGCAGACACATCATAGTGTTATCCCAGTAAGACTCTTCAAAATGAACAAGAGAAGAGAGCTCTGTGCTTACAAGTTAAAAAGAAATAAACCGCTGGGCGCACGCCTTTAATCCCAGCACTCGGGAGGCAGAGGCAGGCGGATTTCTGAGTGCGAGGCCAGCCTGGTCTACAAAGTGAGTTCCAGGACAGCCAGGGCTATACAGAGAAACCCTGTCTCAAAAAAACAAAAAACAAAAAAAAACAAAGAAAACAACAACAAAAAAAAGAAATAAACCAGGGCACCCCTTGCATGTTCTTGTATGTTGCCATCCTACCTGCAGGGAAGCAGAGTTTGTGTTCTCTTGCATAAAGCAATGTTCCTTTTCTGGTTTTCTGGTTCCTCTGTACGTGTGTGCATGTGAGTGGATGTGTGTGTGTCTTCTTCTTCTTCTTCTTCTTCTTCTTCTTCTTCTTCTTCTTCTTCTTCTTCTTCTTCTTCTTCTTCTTCTTCTTCTTCTGGAAGCTCTTTACTAACTGAGCCATCTGCTCAGGCTCTTCTCTGCCATCTTTTTTTTTTTTTTAAGATTTATTTTATTTATTATATGTAAGTACACTGTAGCTGTCTTCAGACACTCCAGAAGAGGGTGCCAGATCTCGTTACAGATGGCTGTGAGCCACCATGTGGATGCTGGGATTTGAACTTATCACCTTCGGAAGAGCAGTCGGGTGCTCTTACCCGCTGAGCCATCTCACCAGCCCTTCTCTGCCATCTTAAGCACTGGAAATGGCAACTCCTCTACACTGACCTTTCCACACACACACAGAGCAAGTATGAGAAAGTATCACTTCCCGCATCTAAAACCTAAAAGGCTGCCTAGGCCAAAGTTGCAGAGGAATGGGAATACAGAAGTGTCTAGGAGAAGGCCTGATGCACAGGCAACAAGACCTCCCTAGGAAAGCACTAGCAAACAACAACCAGGGAAAGGTGGCACAAAACAGAAACAAGATTTGGGCAAGAGCTAGGCCTTTCTTTCACCAGGTAGGAATATAAAAACTAAGTCCTACCATACCCTGCCAAAAAAACTGTTTTTCATTCTCTATGACTGAAAATTTTACTTGTGAAAATTCAACCACCCATTTCTTCTAGAAGAAAAGAAAGGAAAATATTAATAAGGTTCTAATAAAGAATCTTCTAAACAAACAAAATGAAACACAATGGAAATCAGGCCTGGCGGTATGGGACCTCCAGTTCCAGCTACTCAGGAGGCTGACATGGGGTCAAAAGTTCAAGGCCAGCTTGAATAGCTTAATGAGGCCTTGTCTGAAAATTTAATTTTAAAAAATGTCTAAGAAAGGGGTGTAGAGGGGTGTAACTCAACAGTAGACTGCTTACCTGGTGTACAAGAGGCCCTAGCATCAATTCCTAAATCCAGTACCAGGAAACAAAACAAAAAAAGCCAGGTGTGATGGCATATACCTTTAATCCTACACTCAGTAGACAGGGGGCCATCTGGTCTACCTAGTGCTTTCCAAGTCATCCCAAGGTACATACTAAAACCCTGTCTCAAACAGAAAACAAACAAAACAAAAAGGGAAATGTGTAAAGGAACAGTATATTAATTGGCAACATGAAAATTTTAAATCTCTTTATGATATAACTTGAAATAAAGAAGACATGCAACCAAGTGAGGGGCATGGAAACTGTTATATTGCTGTCAATGGCTTCTTTAAAACTGCAGACCAGCAGGATATATACAACCAAACACAGACACAGGAGAACTACATCAACTAGCAACTTAACTAAAACCACCAAAATGTTCTATGTGCAAATGAAAAGAAGCTCAACTTTATTAAAAACCTATCAAAGGCAAGCATTTTTTAAAAATGAGATATATTTATCAATTATATTTTTAAAATATTTAAGTACTATAATATTAAGTGCTCATAGAAGCATAAAAAGCAAACAAACCAGTTCTTCTAGGTTGTTACTGGTAATGTTCGTTCATTTAATTGTTTAGAGAACATTGTCTTCATCTCTGGTCTGCTGAATCTACATGGCTAAATCTTCAGAGCATAACGTCAGAGCATGTTTCAAAGGTGCACACAGGGCTGGGGTGGAGCTCACTGAACAGAGTAATTGGCTAGCATGCAGGATGCCCTGGGCTTAACCCCTACCATTTCATGAAGGGGTCATGGTAGTACATGCCTCTAATCCCAGCACTCGGGAAGTAGACACAGGAGGATCAGATGTTCAAGCTCATCTTCTGATACTTAGCAACTTCAAGGGCAACCTGGCTAGAAACCCTGTTTAGGAGGGAGGGAGAAAAGAAAGAATGGGAGAGTCAGTGCATGTATATAATAAAGCCATCTAATAAATTATTAAAATAAAAGTATTATATACTGTTATGGACCAATAGGGCTTATTAAAATGCATGCACACAATGTCACCCAGTAACTGATTCCTTATGGAAAGAAGGGAAGGAACCAACTATAACAACACTTCATGTCTAAGGCTCAGAAGTGACCGTGACCAGACTTTCATCCAAATAGTGAGGAAAAGCTATTTTTCATAGGTGGAAACATTTTACAATTGGAAACTATTGTGCACAATGTTTCTGGGTCTGGTGAGTCTGATATAACCTAATCACTGTACTGTGCACGGGGCCGTGCTCTGAGTAAACTTGGACTGGCCACATCTGTCTCATTCGTACTTTCACAATAGCTGTACGAAGTGCTGGGAAGGTACCAGCCTGTGATAAGGAGCTGGCTGGTACAGCCCAGGCCCTGTTCCAACCTAGAAACAAGATGACCTCTAATGCCTTCTCCCAGGGACTCAAATAGCCCTGAGGCATAAAGCCCATGCCAAGCTGCTTTCTGGGTCTCTTGACACTATGTAAAACAGACATACACAGGTAAGATTCCATCACCCCAGGCAGCTTTTCTGTGCCTTAATGGACTAGTTCAAAATGAATTAGATCTAGATGTCTATGGACCCCCTATACTTATCATGGGTAATAAATCCACTGTATGCATGAGTGCTCTATCTCACTGTTGGAATCTGATATCTGTGAACATACTTTATACTGAGATGCTCAGGAAGAATGGGGGAAGTTAGTCATTTCAATGAAAGACAACACAGAAGAAAGATTTAGCAAGGGCTAACTCCTGAAGGATTTGCCTAAGTAAAATATGAGAAGGAGTATTTAGTCATGATGCAGACTTGGGTACTGTCAACAAAATAGTAAAGGCTATCTGCAACTAAATGCTTTTAGAACATAGGAGATGTGATTACATTTTTTTTTCTTTCTATCTAAATATGGCAAGAACAGAGTGGTGGTGGTGCACACCTTTAATCCCAGCACTAGAGGCAGAGGCAGAGGCAGAGGCAGAGGCAGAGGCAGAGGCAGAGGCAGAGGCAGAGGCAGAGGCAGAGGCAGAGGCAGAGGCAGAGGCAGAGGCAGGTGTATCTCTGTGAGTTTGAGGCCAGCTTGATCTACAGAGCTAGTTCCAGGACAGCCAGGGCTACACAGTGAAACTCTGTCATGAAAAACTAAGATGATGATAATAATAATCATCATTATAATCATAATAAATGTGTCAAGAAAACAGCACCAAAGAAACTGAAGAGTTGACGACTGCAACAAACATGAAACACTAGGTATTCTTCCTAATACCTTACTTAGAACACCACATTTGGCTGGACAGTAGTGGCACACACCCTTAAATCCAGCATTTGGGAGGTAGAAAGGCAGGTGAATCTCTGTTATTTTGAAGTCAGTCTGGCCTACAAAGTAAGTTTCTGATCAGTCAAGGACTACACAGTGAAACCCCATCTCAATGAACTAAGAGAGAGAGAAAGAGAAAGACAGAGACACAAAGAGAACAGAGAGAGAAAAAGACAGAGACAGAGAGACAGAGACACACACGGAGAGGGACGGAGGGACGGAGGGACGGAGGGACGGAGGGAGGGAGCTCTAGCATGCACAGGTCATCAGGTCATATGCTGTCAAGACTGGAATACAAACAAACAAATCATACTGAGAGCCAGGTGCTATCACCCTCTCCTGGGTATGTGTGTACTTGTGTATACCCCTAACAAAAAGCTTCCTGTATTGGTTGTTTCATTTTTTGTTGTTGTTGATTTGAGGTTTTATTTTGTTAACCTGACACATGCTAGAGTCATCTGGGAAAATGGAACCTCAACTAAGAAAATGTCTTCATCAGATTGGCCCACAGGCAGTTCTGTGGGGGTACTTTCTTGATTGATGGTTGACATAAGAAGACTCAGCCTGGACTGGAAAGATGGCTCAGTTGGTTAAGAGCACTGACTGCTCTTCCAGAGGTCCTGAGTTCAATTCCCAGTAACCACATGGTGGCTCACAACCATCTGTAATGGGATCAAATGCCCTCTTCTGATGTGTCTGAAGACAGCTACAGTGTACTCATATAAATAAAATGAATAAATCTAAAAGAAAAAAAAACTCTTAAGTTCTCATCTTTCTTACTTTCTAGCCCTCCTTCTCTCTTTCCCTTTTCCCCTCTCTCCACATGGCCATGGCCAGGCTCTCTCTTTCTACCTTCTCTCCTTTCTCCCTGCCTTTCTACAATAAAGCTCTAAAACCATAAAAAAAATAAATTAAAAGAAAAGAAAGAAGGAAGGAAGGAAGGAAGGAAGGAAGGAAAGAAGGAAGGAAGGAAGGAAGGAAAGAAAGAAAGAAAGAAAGAAAGAAAGAAAGAAAGAAAGGGAAAGGGAAAGGGAAAGGGAAAAGGAAAGGGAAAGGAAAAGGAAAAGGAAAAGGAAAAGGAAAAGGAAAAAGAAGACCCAGCCATTCATTGTCCATGGTGCCTACCCTAGGCAAATAATCCTGGATTATATAAGAAAGAAAACGCAAAACAAATCCATGAGGAGGCCAGGGATGGTAGCACACACCTTTAATCCTAGCACTTGGGAGGCAGAGGTAGGTGGATCTCTGTGAGTTCAAGACTGGCCCTGTTTACATAATGGGTTCCAGGACAGCCATTGTTACATAAAGAGACCCTGTCCAAACAGCAAACAACAACAAACAAACAAACAAACAAACAACATGGGGCTTCCTCTTCTTTGGGAAAATACCAAATGGCAGATGATAGGCAGTGCAGCGAGGGCCAGGAGGACCCGGGGGCCCAGGATTAGGAGGCTGTGATGGTCTTAGGGGCTGTGGTCCTGTTCGAGGCCATGGCTGTGGCTGTGGCTGTGGCTGTGGCTGTGGCTATGGCTGTGGCTGTGGCTGTGGTCAAGGCCACGAGCTAGTGGAGGTAAAGCTGAAGCCAAGGAGTGGATCCTTATCACTAAGCTGGGCCGCCTGGTTAAGGACATGAAGATCAAGTCCTTGGAGGAGATCTACCTGTTCTCCCTGCTCATTAAGGAGTCTGAGATCATTGACTTCTTCCTGGGTGCATCCCTAAAGGATGAGGTTCTGAAAATCATGTCAGTGCAGAAGCAGACTTGGGTTGGCCAGCGCGCACCAGGTTCAAAGCTTTCGTCACTATTGGGGACTACAATGGTCATGTTGGTCTTGGTATTAAGTTCTCCAAGAAGATTGTCACTGCCATCCAAGGGGACATCATCTTGGCCAAACTTCCCATCATTCCTGTGCTGAGAGGCTACTAGGGAAACTGAGGTTACTGGGATTGGCAAGCCCCACACTGTTCCATGAAAGGTGACAGGCCACTGTGACTCTGTGCTGATGTATCTCATCTCTGCCCCCAGAGGCATTGTCATTGTCTCTCCTGTGCCCAAGAAGCTCCTGATGATGGCCAGTATAGATGACTGCTACACTTCAGCCAGAGGCTGCACTGCCACCCTGGGCAACTTTGCCAGGGCCACCTTTGATGTCATCTCCAAGACCTACCTGATCCCCGACCTCTGAAAAGAGACTGTGTTCACCAAGTCTCCTTATCAGGAACTCACTGATCATCTTGTGAAAACCCACACCAGAGTCTTGCTTCAGAAGACCCAGGCTCCAGCTGTGGCTACCACATAAGCGTTTTTAATACAAGAAAAATAAATGAATTAAGTCTGGGGGGCAGGGGAGAAAGAACGATCCTGGGGAACAAGCCAGTAAGCAGCATTCTTCTGTGGCCCCTGCTTGACTTCCCTCGATGATGGACTATGGCTGGGTTACATAAGCCAAATAAAGCCTTTCCTCTCCAGGTTACCTCAGGTCAATGTTTTAGCACAACAACACACACACACACACACAAAAAAAAAAAAAAAATCAAAGACAGAAGTTGCTCCAGGAATGGTGCACTGCAGTGACAGACCTGACCATGTTGTTTTGGGGAGGACTATGGGAGTGTTAAAAACTTTGAGCTGGAGAAGCCACTGAGCGCTCAAAACTTAATGGAATTATCTGTGAAATCTTGGAGATAATGCTGAGAGGAATGTAGATGCTGGGAGCCTGGCTTATGAAATTTCTGAGAGAAACACAAACCTCTTTCAGAGCCATTCATGTGATACCTTTGTTTTGGTGTGTGTGTGTGTGTGTGTGTGTGTGTGTGTGTGTGCATGCGTGACTCTGTTTTAAGAATCTGTGGTTTCTGTTCAGCTGGAGCTGAAGAATCAGCTGTGATTAACAAGAGAGCAGCATCACTAGGGTGAAATCCTCTGGGAAGTGTTTTCTCAGAGTCAGCATGGAGAAGTCGTGACCATGGGGAGTCAAGGCTACCATGTCTCAGGTCCACAGCTGAGCCTGATGGAGTAGAAGAGTCTCCCACATGATACTGGTTTTGGCCTTATGAACACTGTAGAACTGAGCAAGTTATAAGTCCCTGAGAAGCCCGGAGAGGTGCAACCCCAGTTGTAGTGGAGACACCAGGATTGTGGAGATGCCAGGACTGTAAGGTAACTGACTGCCAAGGACAACATCAGGTAAGGAAGAGAGCATACTGGACATGCTGTGTGTGCTGTCAATGGCAGAACCGGAGAAGTGGAATGGCCCAAGCCCTTTGAAGGCCAGAAGATCATGAGCCCCAGCCTAGGGACACAGATTTTTACAAGCTTGGATTTTGGTTTTGCTTTGATCTGATTGTAACTGTGCCCTGGGGCTCTTCCCTCTTGGAAGTAGAAAGAGTAGAAAGTATGTAACTTACTTTGGATTTTACAGGAGCCCACAGTTGAAAGACCTTGGATAGTTTAAAGAGACAGAGCTTTTAAAGTGTTGCTGGAATTTTTCAAGATCATGGGACTTTTTACAAGTTGGAACGTGTTGTGATTTTGAAATTAGCATGAGACCTTGGGAATGAACAAGAGAGGAAAGGTTATGATTTAATAGTTATGTGTTTGTGTGGCAAGTTGGCAAGAGGTCACTTTCCTTGAAATTAGGGAGGAAAAGCAGTTAGGCTAACGTGAGCATCTCTTTTTTTCTGGAAATCTTAGGTATACTCCACCCCAGTAATGGCGATCACCAGATTCCATCAAATGAGCTACTAGCCAAGCCTGCTCTCGGAAGACAAGGTCAGGAGGCTAAGAGAAGCTTACTCCTTAGAGATTTTCAATCTCCCTTTCCCAAGAAAGCCCTCCCTCTCGGTAAGCACTTATGTATTCAATGAACAAGAATGACCTGCTCAATCCAGGGATGGTGGTGCATGCCTACAATCCCAATACTTGAGAGGTGGAAACAGGAAGATCAGAAGTTGGAGATGATCCTTGGATATACAGTGAATTTGAGGCTAGCATGGAATATGTGTCTAAAATAATAAGAGCAGGGCAGGGGATGTTGCTTGTCTGGTAGAGTGCTTACTTAGTGCTTAGGAGGCTCTAGGTTCCCCTAGCACCATATGAACTGGGCATGCAGGCACATATGTACAGCCCGGGTACTCTAAAGGCAAAAGGAAGACCAAGAGTTCAAGGACAGCTTCAACTACATATTGAGCTTGAGACCCTGTCTCAAAATTAATTAACTCGTTAATTAAGTATTAATATTTGTTATTAGTAATTTAATTAATTATTAATTAAAATAAATAAGAAGGAAAAAAGACAGATCTAGAGCTCCAGTGAATCTGATGGCTTTCAACAGTGGCAAGTAACCTGAAGCAGCGAAGCAGAGAGCATAACTAGCGGGATGGACATTCTGGACACGATGGTGGCATGGGTCTACCTGAGAAAGGATCCTATGAATGCAAATCAGAAAAACAGTCAGCACCTGAGACCTGGGGACAGAGTTTCTAAAGCAAATAAAGGCTTCTGTGCAGAGACCTAGGGAGGAATGAGCAGGAGGAAGCTGATCAGAAAGTGCATGCATGGAACTGGAACAGGAGAAAGGTGGGTATCGGCAGATGGGGACAGAGAAGTCGGCAGGGACCAGTTGAGGCAGGATGCTGACTTCAGCATTGTACAGTGTCAATCTAGATGCAAAGGAAAGCCATGGACCTGGTTTTCAGCAAGGGTAACATAGCCGTTGGTCCAAGTCAGGAGACAGATTTGCAGGCTGCCTTTATTTAGACACAAAGATAATGCTTATCTCTTTTGCAGCAGGGAAGAGCTCTAAGTAGAGAATCAGAGTGCCTGAAGATGCTGAGTGGAAAAATCAAAAGGAAGCAACTTTAATGTTCTGACTATTTGGTCCTATCCCCATGCAAGTCCTGTGGAGGCTCGCTCATCTCCATACAGGACACATATGCAATCTGACATATTAAACAGAGCAAAGGTGTGGGGGGACACATATACATATAACCCCACTTCTTGGAGCCCATTGCCTTATTCGAGGCCCCACAGCAAGCAGCAAAACTTTCTTTTCAAAAAGGAAGAGAGAGAGAGAGAGAGAGAGAGAGAGAGAGAGAGAGAGAGAGAGAGAAAGTAGGTCAGGGCCCTCTGTCTGGTAGCTGGGGGGGGGTGCACTGGGCAGCCTCCAAAAGCAACTGCTCTACTTGGAGATCTCTATTGAGCAACTCCAGTGATGTCAGCGCTGAGGGGCCCCAGGAGCAGAAGACCTTCTGAACCTGCCCTCGGTCGTGGTTTTCCTGGTAACTTTTTCAGACCATTCCTTCCTGTCTTGTGCTTTATTTATTTATCCCATGTGTTTACTTTCTAGACAGTCTTTTCCCAAACAGGGCTTTGAGTTTCCAGGTCACCGTGTCCCACCAGGGCACGCACAGATGTGGGATGCACTTGAAGATAAAACAAGCCATCCCTGCCATGGCTGAACACAGGGCTGCCACCTGCGACAGGGTCCCTCACTCAGCCTGCAGCCTTGAAAAATCCTCCATCTGTAGGAGCCAATCTTCCTTCTGTGAAGGTCATGCCACGGGCAGAGCAAGTCCTACCAACCTTTATCACCAAGATGTCCCTTGCTGACACAGACAACAGGACAAAGGGGTCAACATGACGTCCACAGGACCCCAAGAAACTTGCTTCCGTTTCTTGTTTTTCTTCTGAGGGCACCAACAATTTGCTTTCCACTTAATTCATTCTCGGGTCTCTTGGAACAGTCTGCTGCTGCCATGGTAACAGGGATCAGCAACGCTGCTCTGAGGTTAGTGCTCGCCATGGCCCACTGCCCACAGGGTTCTGGGCCTCAGCCCCAGTAGCTCTGCCTGATCAGGGCCAGCAGCCTGGACACCACCAGAAACACAAGGACTGACTGAAGTCTCAGGCAAGATTGATGTCCCTCGTTCCTTTACCAGATCCCAACAAATTAGAAAAGCAAAAAGCTCCCTAGAAAACCAAACCACAAACCTTTGAACTCGCCTTTTCTGAAACTAAAATTGATCTTTTATGCTTCTGAAACCACAAGCAAGAAACTTGGTCTCAGCTCTGGGCTGATCTCTGTTGTCTCTTCCATCCTTCAGGGTCATGTTGGGGCATCCCAGTACTCCAAGGCTGGTACCCATAGGGCTGGCTACAGTGATGTTGCAAAAGACACTGTTCGTAAAATGCCAGAGCATATGCATGGTCAAAGGGAAAGGTGCTCTCTGTCTTTTATTCATTTTTTAGTATGGATTATTTATTATAATGCACTTAGGCACACAGTAGGTCTTCCACACTAATTTGCTAAGTTAACCAACGACTGAATTTTCTGAGCTCTTACCAGGTACCGTTCAGTTTTACACATGTATCTCAAATTTTATAATGGGATTTGTGTAACACACAGGAAAACACTTAAGTCCCTTTTACTACCTGTGAGGCCTTATCGCAAATGTTTGACTCAACTGATTCTCATGATAGCCCTACAGGAGGACCTAAAATGATCCAGGCACAGCTTAACTCCTGGGACCTATGAATGACAGCTGATTTAGAAAGGGGTCTTCGCAGACATAACTAAGTTATGGGTCTTGAGCTGACATTATCCATAAGCCTATCTTAAAACCAATGACAAGTATTTTATAGGAGAGAAAAAGGCTGTGTGAAGATCAAGATGGAGAACAAAGAGGAGTTTCCACAAGCTGATGGCCACCTAGAGCCACAGCTACACGAAACAAGAGAATTTCCCCTGGATCCTCCAGAGGGGATATGATTGTGTAGCACCCTGAGTTTAAAGAATAAGTCTACTGCAAAAACTATAGCTGTGTGGCAGCCTAGAAATCCCATGCCCTTCTCTGCAAGACATTGGACACAAAAGATGATGTGACTGGCCAGAGAACACATCCTTGATCTTAACAACTACAGTCATTCCTGGAATATATTTATTTTTGAACACCTTAAATGCTGTGAGTGTGGCTCTAAACAAGAGTTTAGGCTTCACATGAAGCTTATAAAAAGCTGATGTCCCAAAGAGGTGAAGAACTTGTCTAAACAAGTTCACAAATGTTTGACTTGACTGATCCTCATGATAACCCTACAGGAGGCTATGTTTCACAGTTGACAGAGCTAGGATTTGAAGTCAGATACCTGCTTCCACGGAACTCGGTAGAGCCAAGTGTGAGCCAGGGCCCTTGTAAATCATAACAACAACAACAAAAGAGAGAGCACAGTGGACACCAGTCATGGTCCTATGCTGGCCAGTGGGACCCATCTTGTAATGCTATAGAGAACGGTACATGCAGGGGCACCCATTGGCCTACTATGAGGCAGAGGTGGAGCCCCTCCTCTACCCATGCTGCCAAGAGGGCTCAACATCTGGGAACAGCATCAAGGAATGGGTGGACACTGATACCGCCCTTCCAGATGGAGAACAGGCTCAGACATTTGACCTAACCCTGCCAGCAGCAAGGGCAGGTCTGCTCCTAAGTTTGTCCAAGAATAATCTGTATTCCACCTGGGAAACAAAATGACTTATTAAGTGAAAACAGACGTCACTTTCCTGCTCAGGGGGCTACAATTTTGAGTGGTGTATCTGTATTTTCAATGAAGCAGAGATGTTGGGTCCTGGGACTTCCGACACCTAAAGACAAACACATTTGAGAGGAGGAAGGTGCCAGAATGAACCAGAAATGTGTGTTTTTAATTTAGTTTGCTTCCTTGGAGAGAGAGAGGAAAAAAAATAGTTACACGAAAAAAGGAAAAGAAAGAGAAATGGGTAGCTTAACCTTAACAAATGTATAATTTCCTTTTCTGAATTGAATTTTAACTAGGTCAGTTGCAAAAGCAATGGGCAGGGGTAAAGGAAAGGGGGGAGGGCAAAAAGGAGGCAGACAAAAAAGGAGAAAGAAAAATAGTGACAAGGGACTACAGCTCGAGATGGGGGGGGAGACGCAGCAGAGAGAAGTTAAAGACGCCACAAGCAGGCAGAGGAGTCACTGAAAGGCACATAGTGTTTTTCTGTGTGTGCTTTCCAAATGACTCTCCACCTGGGTTCTGGCACCCCGCCCTGTGGCCTCTGCTCAGGGGACTGGCTCTGTCAGTCTGCTGAAGGGGCAGGAGGCTATCAGTTTACAAGAGAGGAAGCAGAGGAAGGGGAAAGAAAGCAGACAAATGACTAAATGAGAAAGCCAATTACCCAGGGCACTATACTTCAAGCTGTCAGCAGGCCACCTTTGGGCAGAGCAGATCAGAGACTTCTAGACTCTGTTGCCATCTGGACTGTCCAACGAGATGACCTGGCAGATACTTCCTGGCACATTCGCATCAGCTTGCTGCCTAGCATGCAGAACAGCATCTTCACACAGGAGACTAGCCCCATACCACCACCAGGTTCCAACGGCCGAGGGGCCCTACAAAAAGAGCTGCCCAAGAGCCACACGGACTTCTGATCTGAACAACTCCAGGCTGATCTGCAGCCATGCCTGACTTCTCTAACAGCATGCAATGTCAAAGGCCAAGAACAACAGACATTTGGGCCAGTCAGGAAGCTGAGGAGGATGCAGACTCCATAAAGGACTTTCTCCGGTTGCCAAGACTAGTATATGCAAGTAATCACACTCAGAATCATTTTTAAAAATTATTTCTCTTATTTTATAAATTACATTTCATTTTTACTTTATTTTTAATACAATGATCCATTAATTAATTATGTCTGAGCATATCTACATGCAGGAAACATATAAAGTCAGGAGAGGGCATTGGAACCCGAGTTACAGGTGGTTGGGAGCCACCTTGTAGATGCTGAGACTAAACCTGGGTCAGTGGCTTAGAGCCCTTGCTGCAAAAGCATGAGGGGCTGAGTTCAAATCCCCAGCGTTTATGTACTAATATGGATATGGTCATGTGCATGTGTTTGTTACCCCAGCACTATGGGATTGGGGGGTGTGGAAGACAAGATCAGATCAGGCCGTCCAGCTCTGAGTTCAGTGAGAGACAAGGGAATAAGGCAGAAAGTGACTGATCAGGACATCTTGACACCCTGTGGCCTCTGCATACATATGTGTGGATATGCACATGCAGCTACAATGTGCCTATGCACTACAAACACATACACACAGGCCTAGACGTGCACACTCACACAACAGAATTCACACATGAGCCTAGAGAAACGGCTTAGTCTATAAAATTCTTCCCATGAAAGCTTGAACTGAGATCAGATCCATCCCCAATACATTAGTCAGTGCAAGCACTCCTGGGACTCCTTGTGTTGAAATGTAGACCAGCGATTGCAAGCAAGACTCAGTCTCTCTGCTAGGCAATCTGGGGGGAGGAACTGTGTGAGCATGACACATTTATTATTTCCACCTATCATTTTTTGCTTCAAATGTTACCCTTACTGAGTGTGGTGGTCTGGATGGGAATGTCCCATAAGCTCTCACATATGTGAATACTCGGTCCCCAGTTGCTGGAGCTTTTGAAGAATTAGAGAGGTGTCACTGGGGTAGGCTTTGAAGTTTCAAAAACTCATGCCATTCCTAGTCTCTGTCTCTCTCTTTCTCTCTCTCTGTCTCTCTCTCTTCCTCTCCCCCTCCCCCTCTCTCCCTCCTACTTGCAGATAAGATGTGAGCTCTTAGCTACTGCTTCAGCTCCATCCTGCCTGCCTGCTGCTATGCTCCCCACCAAGACAGCCATGGACTCTAACCCTCTGGAACTGTAAGCAAGGCCCCAGTAAGTCCTTTCTACTATAAGTTGCCTTGTGTCCCTGCACAGCAATAGAACAGTAACTATGACAGAGTTATGTGATTGATGACCAACTTCGCTCTATGTGAGTTACCAGTCAGCTTGAATCTGTGCCCATCGTGTAAGTACCTGATTGCTGTGAGTGTACTATTGGTAAGACAGACCTGCCATGCAGGCTAGTGGCTTCTCATACCTTCTCAAGGGGTTCCTCTTGAGCCTGCCACGATTCATTCGGAAGGACCAGGATGAGTGGGGCATGGCTGTCACAGTGCTTGGTCACTGTCATTTTACATTATACCATCACGGCCCATTAGGAGAAAATACAGTAGTTCTGGACTTACCAAGCCCCATATCTCACTGCAGGCAAGGCAGGCTCAAAGATGCACTGTGTTTGGCACAGAACTCATGGCCTGAGGGGCAGCTTCCTTCTCTCATTCCAAACGTAGCCCAGCTGATTTCCACTTTCCCATGGCACCCCAGGAAGTCTCCAGTCACTTCCCACCTTTTCTTCTTCAGCTCTTCATGGCTTCTGGATTCCCTCACGGCTCTTTCCTAATAATCCATATTCCATTACACAGCAGTTCCTGGACCTCTATCACTCCCCTCCCCACAGCTATTCTAGGATCAAAAGCTTGCCAGGAAGGAGGATGCCGACCCACTCCTGTCTAAGCTTTGCACGTATTGTATATCTCCACAGCCGAATGTGGGAAATAACAGGAATCAAATCACATCGATCTTCGAACATTCTCCTGAGGAACTCTAGTTTCTTCCTAGACAACATTGAGGCAAACACAAAGGCACCGCTATATAATTCAGTTCCTGCTCTGTGGACCCAACTTAACCAAGAATGGAATGGCCAGGAGGAAATCCTGTCTGATGGCTATTATCAGATTCTACTGTGCGTTAAGAAACAACTGACTTCCTAGAAGGTAGAAGTCTATGTGCAGTATCCGTCATGTTGTATGGAAAGCCAGCTGTGGGAAAGCATCCACTGGCCCTACAGAGAGATGTTATATCTTTCACTTGCATATGGGGGAAAGCTAACATTCATCCTGACTCCCCTGTCCACCTACCAGTTTTCAATTGTGTTCAGCATGTGTCTATCCTAATAACACCTCCAGACCCTTTCTGTAGATTGGGATTTCAGATCATGAAAAATAAGTATCACTGGGTGTGGTCTGTGGTGCACATCTATCCGGCACTTGGGAGGCTGGGGTATTAGAAACTGACATGAGTTTGAGAACAGCCTGGACTACAAAATGAGACCATGTCTCAGAAAAGGAGAGCTTCCCTCTCTGGCTTGGGAAATGACTCAGGTCAAGCAAGCATAAGGGACAGAGTTTGGATTCCAAGCATCCACACATCTGAACGGGGCGGCGCATGCCTGTAATCCCAGGACTCTAAAGGCTAAGGCGGGATGCGAAGACTGTAAGGTCAGCCTGGGCTTATGGATAGGCTCTCTTTATGGTTTCATTTTGAGATTAAAAACCTCACTAAATTGCTCAGGCTGCCCTTGAACTCACAATCCTTCTGCCTCAGTCTCACAAGTACCTGGAATTATGAGCCTGAGCCACACCGTTCTCTTTCATCCCTACTTTGGCTTTGCCTTTTAAGAAAGAGAAAAGAAACACAGTGAGATTGGGTGGTTCCATAGGTAAAGGATGCACACGGTGGAAGGAGAAGACCAACTCCTCCAAGTTGTTCTCTGACCTCCACACATAAGCTACGATGTGTGCCCGCTACACGCCGAATTAAATAATAAAATATATATAAATAAATATGTTTTTTAAGGAAAAGAAACAAATAAAAGGGGGAGGAAAGACAAACAATAAAAGCCTCCAAAAATTTCACAACCACTAGGACAGCCATCGTAGTTTTTTCTGGGCTTTCAAATACTTAGATGGAGGCAGAATGAAAAAAGAAAGAAAGGAAATCACTCAGCCTGGCTGTGGCTGACTGTGGACCACAGCAAGTTGGCTTGAAAGCTCCTGACAGCTAATGTGGTCTCTGGCAGTACTAGGGCCAGGGTGAGCTGGGCTGGAGAACCACCTTGGCGGGGAGACATTTTCAACCTCTCTCTGTTCTCTTGATTTATAGAACACGATTTCTTAGAATAGCCCCAGCAGCTGATACCAACAGGAAGAAAACCCTCCAAAGATTGAGAGCCCTGTCACCCACTCAGGCTACAGCCGAGACTTCGCAGGTCTTGATTCCTGTGACTATTTTTAACCACCTCTGCTGGTCATCGCTGTCACTTGTTTCGTCATGGACAGCAGGCTTTCTCACTTCAGTGAGAGGATAAGGAACATGCGGATTCTTCCGTCTGTTCTATTGAAACGGAAGGCCCAGGGTCTCCCTATACAAATACAAGAGAAGGGTGGGATGGGAGTTCTGCTTGTAAGAGATGAAGGCAGGTTTTAAGCCAAAATCTTTAACTCTGGAGTCTGGACACTTAATCAGCAGAGGGAGAAGCCTGAGCCCTATTTATCAAAGGTGGCCCAAAGAAGGACAAAGAAAAGCACAGGAAGATGTGAAAATCTGACCTCCATAGAAAACTAAGGCTGTACATAAAGGGTATCAGACACACTGTGATATAGGTGCGGTCTAAGTGTGTGTGGTCCCCATCATAGAACTCTCAGAGCTAGAGCTGTAAGAGCCAGCCTGTGCTGGGGCTGCAGAAGGCTTGCCTATCATGAACGAGGCCCTGAGTTCCATTCCCAGTAATGTGCGCACCAGGTGTGGGGATGGACGTCTATAATTTCAGTGCTAAAGAAGAGGAGGCAGGAAGTCCAGAAGTTCAAGGTCATCCTTGGCTACACAGTGAAGATGAGAAAAGACTGTGCTATATGAAACCATACTTCAAAAAACTATAATAAATAAAGAATAAACAATAAATAAGAGAGGTGGGGGATCAGGGAGGGTGCCGCCTTCATTCAGAAGGAACAGACGTTTCACCTTGTCATTTCACAGTAAGCTACTTTAGGGGAGAACATTGTTATGAAGTCACGGAAAGAGCAGATGGCAGTCCTTTGTTCATCTTAGCTCGATGCCTGGCTTGATGGCCAAAGTTGCCTTATGCTTAGGACTCATGAAAATAAAATGAAATGAGATGAAGTCAAGTCAAATCCAGGCAGCACAATGCAGGAGAAGGAAGACAGACGGAGCTGTGGACCTCCAGACTACCCACAGACCTGCCCCCCCAACCCCAACCCCAGCCAGCGCAAGGCCCAGGCAGGCCACAGAAATCCACCTGCTGTCAGACCATGCAGCATGGATGGAAGACATGGCCCAGGGGCCTGCCAGCCACATGGCCAGCCTGCAATGGGAGCTACCACAATGTGCAAGTATTTGGTGGTCAAATGGGAGAGAAAGAGACGTGGAACAGCTTGAGCCTTATGAAGAAAGATGGAACTGGAGACTCGAGGGTGGAGAGGAGTAGCCTGTTGTGAGTGGTCAGCCCTGCCACCTAGGTCCATGGTGAGGTCTTAGCCTGAGCTGCCACTGCGGCCCATGTCTGAGTCCACAGCTACGAAGTAGTGGCAAGGATTGGTGTTGGATATCCATGGTTCATATTACCACCAGAAAAAATGGTGCTCAGGTCAACTGCTAGGAGCCACATGGATGTCCAGGAACTGTACACAGCCAGCCCCACCCCTCACTGGACTCAGTGCTCAGGAGAGCTGACCCATCTCTCACCGGGGGCAGCACTCCAGAGATCTGGCCCTGTGCCTTGCCCAGACAGCACACTAAAGCTGATCCTGGCGTGGTAGGGGTAGGAGAATGGGGGTATGAGCAAACTAGCCCTAAGATTGTAAATGCACACACACACACACACACACAGAGAGTAGTTGCAGGGGTGATGCCCTCCCCTTCCCTTGTTACCTGCAGTAGCCAGAAGAGCTGACCCTAGAGTCTTGAGGATGGGAAAGCTAGCCCTGTCCCAATCCTGGCTGTAGAACTTAGGAGAGAGGGCCCCGAACCTCACCTGGATAATACAGCGGAGCTAGCCCTGATGTTGAAGGCAAGGGTGAGCCAGCCTAAGAGTGTGAGAACAGGAGAGCTGGCCCAGCCCCTCAAAGGCTGCTACACCTTTGACTGGGCAGTACAGTAGAACCCGCTTTTGAGGCACAGGTTCAGGTGACCCTGCCCCGCCGAGGACAGCATTGGGTGGCCTACCAGAGCAGTGCTGAAGAGCTCACCCTGGTGGTTCAGATAAAGGAGAGCTGACAGGCTGACCAGCTCAGCTACCACCCAGGCCCAGACCCAGGGCTCTGAACTGGTCCACTCCCAAATCTATATAATCTGTGAACGGTTGGGAGCGTGTGAAAGAGCCAGTCCTGCTGTTCTAAAGCTGCAGGATCTCCATGACACAGGGCAACAACAGGATGATCTGGAGGAATCCTGGTGAGGATGTACTATTGATGTCACAGAAGCCAGAGACCTCGAACCTCTGCAATGACTCACTGCAATGAAGATATTTGGTCAGAGGGATATACTGTGAGACATACTGTGACACACTACAGCTTACACAATGAGATATTTTCTATGCTTTGGGTTTGGTTTTTTTTGTTTAGTTTGTTTTTTGTTTTGCTGCTGTTTGTTTGCTTGTGTTTTATTTGGGGGAAGTTGCAAGGATAATGGTTGGGTATAAGGGGCAGGGAAATGAGGGGCACTGGGATACATGATGATCAGACTCACAAAGAATTAATAAAAAGTTTTTTAAAAAGTCAGCTGGCCAACCACAGGTGTTTTGTTACAGCAACAGAAGCAAGGTCCTGAAAGGTTCCCCTAAAACTTAAAGGGTTGTTACTGTAAACTTAGTTGCCTAAGAGAAGTCTGTCAAAGGCTACCAAAGATGGGAAAACCGGTTAGCATGTCCTTTGATGCCATGTTTGAGACTATGTAAACAAAGGCCAGAAAGTGGTGGTGCATACCTTTAATCCCATCCCTCAGGAGGCAGAAGCAGGGGAGGGAGGGAGGGAGGGAGGGAGGGAGGGAGGGAGGGAGGGAGCGAGGCTCTATAAATGCTATGGCTAGAAGTGATTCTTGGAGAACTGTCCCCAACAGTAGAATAATTGAATCTGTTTCTCCTCGTCTTTGCTAAGACCCTGTCATTGCCAATGGCCTCTTAGCCTTCAGCACCAAGCTCACTGCATCAGGGCAGCAGGTCTATCATATATCCATTTACTATACACCCACAAGGGTAATATGCATTGTGGAATGTTGCGAAGAAGGTGAGGATGGTTGAGGTGGAATTAGCAACTGGGGCAGCCAATGATCTACGGCTGCCTAGGGACTCGGGCCGATGATATGAGAAACGACATGCTCTGGCTTGACCAGAGATCAGCAAAGAGACTTTCTAAGTCTGAGAACAGAACCACACCAAGTCTTTATTCAATGGCATGAGAGTTGGTTGGATCTCACTGATGACAGCTCCCACTGGAATGAAAAAAACCGAACCTCCATCATGCAGAGGAGTTGAAAGCCTTCAGAAACATGCCCCAGAGATCCGGGTTTTCGGGATAAGATAAAAACCTTACTCTGTTTGTGTTGCCGCAACAAAACACCACAGAGAGGCTCATTTATAAACCACAGAAAGTTGTTTCTCGTAGTTCTGGGGAGCAGAACATCCACGATAAAGGTGCCAGCAGGTTGGGCGTCTGGCAAGTTATCAAGGGTTGATGTCTCTCTGTTTCCAAGGTGACGTCCTATTGCTAAAAGGAAGGGCAGGCTACATCCTCATTGGGCAGAGGGGTGGAAGGAGAAAACTCATTCAGGTAAGCTTTCTCATCTCCTGAAGGCCCCTCAAACACTGCTCTGAGGAAGCAATTTCAACATGTGAATTCAAGGGAACACCGTTCAAGCTACAGAACACTAACACTCTCTCTCTCTCTCTCTCTCTCTCTCTCTCTCCCTGCCACATACAGACACACATAAGCACACACCAGCCTCCTCTCTCTCTCTCTCCCTGCCACATACAGACACACATAAGCACACACCAGCCTCCTCGGCATCACATATATCTGCCAGAGATCACCCTCAGGGCAGCCCGAGGCTGGATGGAAACCAAGCAGAATAGAAGCAGGAACAGGAACATAGCCTGCTAATGCAGACAGTCTCCTGTGGCCTGCTCCCAGTGACCCATGCTCCCAACCTGTCAAATGCATGACAAAAGACACATGCTGTCCCAGCTCTGTGCCATCAGCAAACACTACCCTAGGCAAGTCATTTTCCTCCAAAGATCTGAGCCTGGAAGGAGCTATTCTTCTTACAAGATACCTATTCTTCTTATAAGGTACCTATTCTTCTTACAAGGTACCTATTTTGCTCCATCCTTGAACAATTGCCAAAGTATAAAACTTTTGTGCTAAGGAAGGCCAAACATCTCAGGATGGCAGCCTGGTTCCAGATGGGTAATTAATGGAATTAAATTCACATGCTTCCCAAGGAGGCACATGCAGGGGTATCCTTCACTGCACTGGGGACAGGCTAAATGCCCATCATACAGACGTGATTCAGCAAACGGCGGACCAGAAAACCCAAAAGTACTGTGCAGCAGTTAGAGAAAATAAGGTATGTTTGGGCAGAATAGCAGAGAGGTCTCCAGGTCACTTTGCTGAGTGACAAAAACAACTGGCCACATAAAGCCATGCCATTTACATGTCAACATTCCTCACCCATAAGCAAAGTGATGCGCCATGTGTCTAAGTGCTCTCGTGCATCAAAGCTTGTCAGGTGACACACCAGACAGCGAAGCTAAGATCTGAGTACGATGAAGCCCCCTGGAATTCAGGCTAGTCACGGAACACCTCGGTCTTACTTGAAGTGTTCTGCTATTGCTTATAAGAATGTGTGGACCTGGGGAGAGTGCTTGGTGGTTAAAAGTACTTGGGACCAAAGTTCTAATCCCTCATGTTGTGATTATAAAAAGACAAAGAAATACAGGGATATGTTCTATGGGGGTGTGATGAGGTGTGGGAGAAAGGGGTGCCTCAGCGGGCCCATGTCAAGGCACCCCTTCCCCCTGAGGAATCAGCCACATGACTGTATAGTATAGAATACAGTTTATTCAGAAAATGGGGAGGAGAGTTAAGAGGGTAGTAGAGGCAGAGAAAGGGAGAGAGAGGAGAGAGAGGAGAGAAGTGGAGGCCGGGCATGACCATGAAGGGGGAGGTGGGTGGGGAGTAGGGAGAGAGGGGGAACAAGGGAGTAAGGGGCAAGGGAGAGATGCAGTTGTAAGAGAGAGAGGAGGGGAAAGGCAGCCCCTTTTATAGGGGGCCAGGCCTACCTGGCTATTGCCAGGTAACTGTGGGGAGGAGCATACCTGGCCAGCCAGCCTAGCTGGATCAGCGAGCTTCCCATTCCCTGGGAGATCCTGTTTTGAGGCAATACTGAAGACAGTGATGGAAAAAGAAACCTGCTGTCTCTGTTACCTTCCATTGGCCTCTGTGTGCACAAGTATGGGCATTTGTACCCACACACTCACATGTATACAAAACACACACACAAACAAATGTATGCAAATACGGTTTATAAAAGAATAATTTTAATGTGTTAAGATATTTAAAGAAATAGGGCTGCTGGTTTGTCCACAAAATGAACTGCATCTCTCCCCAACATACACAAAGGTAACAATAAAAGCAAACAAACAAACAAACTAACAAACCACTCTCACTAGCCTCAGGAGAGCTTAACTTCTCTACTAACAGAAGTTCTCTATTCATCTCATCTTACTCATTCATTCATTCATTCAGTCAGTCAGTCAGTCAGTCAACAAATATTTCCCAAGGGTCTTCTATGTACCAGCCCTATTCTACAAACTCTGGACTGAACTCCCTGGTAGTTTCTTCATCCTCTGAGCCTTCCCGAAGCCTGTCCCTTAACCCCAGATTCTCTGCTACCAGGGTCGTTTAAACTCATGGATTCGGGTTTCCAGACCTGTGGAGCCCCAGCCCTCTCAGGTGTCATCCTTCAGGGATACTCTTCTTCAAGCACCACAGCCTTGATCCCTGTAGAACTTCCCAGAGGCGCTCTTAGAGCACCCGTGGTCTGATGGAAGCATTCCAAGGCCACGAGGGCTAGAAATGGGGAGGATCATGCCTCACAATCACCACCAGGGTCCCTCTGTAGAAAGTCACATAGTAAAATGGAAATCGTCATATGAAAAACACCCCCAAGCCTGTAAGACACAGAAACGGGATTAGGTCTTGAGGTCAGAGCTGTCAACTGCCCCCAGGCCACCCCCAACCTTGAGTCTGCTCTGGCTATAGGTAGGGAGGTTATAATAGTCTGGGTCTTGTCTCCACTTTACGATGCTCTCCTGGCCCAGGCTCCAACGCACGCTGGTTTTTCTTTTCATAAAGGTTTACAGACCTTGTATGGAATGTTCACTTTCTTCTTTGTCTATTTTTCTTTCTAAACAAGGCCTCGTGTAACCTAAGCCGGCCCTTGCACTAAGGATGAGCTTGAACTCCTGATCCTCCCAAGTGCTAGGATTACAGGTAAGATGCACTGGGACAATTTTATGCTTATGTGGTACTGGGGACTGAAGTCAGGGCTGGGATAAGTACTACACCAACTAATCTACACCCCCAGCTCCTGGGAAGCTCCGATTCTATTAACTTCTTTCTACAGTTGTCTACCAAACTAAAAAATATTGAAAAGCAAACAGCAAAACCCCAAACTGCCCAGGGGTGGTTTGGCTAGCGGCTATTTCCTCCCAGGAAGAGGAAGAGTATCAGGGGAAAGGGTTAACTATTAACACACTTCCCTGGAAGGTCCTTTCCAGCTTGTTAATGGAGCCCAAGCCAAATCTTGGCAAGGATCAAACATTAGCTCATGACAGGTGTAGGCTTCACACTGGCTGCCACTGCATCACAAGCAAAAAAAAGTCTGGGACGTGGGGACCACTCCATGACACAGCAGACTGGAATGGATTGCTTTGCAGAGAGTTCTCTCGGCTGAAATAATTCTGTGTAACAACTTCCTTGACGTGCTGTCAGATGGCCTGCTTCCAAGGTGATGGCCAATGCCTGGGGACATAATAGACATCATCTGTGGTCTTCCGGAGATACGGTCCCCAGATCGAGCCTGCTGCATTCTTCTGGCACTCACCAGAATACTGCACACTTTGCCTGCAGTATTGGATCGCAGGCTCAAATGTCTTTGGGAGCCAGCCAGACAAAATAAATGACTGAAGGACTCTAAGCGACAACTGGAGCACACCTGCTTGTCCAGGGAGAGGCCACTCGTGGCTGTGATTCATGGTTTCAACTTCAGGATATTCTCGAACAGAGTTCCTTTGCAGAACTCTTCTGGTTGAAATAATTCCATAAACAATGTCCTGAGGAGCTGTCAGGATGGTTTGTATGCTGAGTCCAATCCTATATCCCCCAGGAACCTTGGAATACGATCTTATTGGGGGAAAGAATCATTACAGATGTAATGAGTTTAATCAAGATGAGGTCATCCTAGTCTGGGGTGGGCCCTAATCCAGTGACTAGGGGACAAGCAGGAGGTAGGAACACAGAGAGAGAAAGCGGCCACATGAAGACAGAGGCAGCAAGTGGAATTTTATTACCTACAAGTCAAAGAATGCCAAGGACTGTCGGCAACTGTCGGAAGCTGGGTGGAACAAAATCTTTCACTAATGAGAACAGAAGAAAACATGCTTAGGAACTTTGTATAGCAAGATCTCTTATTGGCATAGTCAAAAGCACCCCGAATCTTCTGCATTGGACTCTTTCAAATCATTATAGCCAGAGGGTTATTTTGAAATTTAGAATCTAGTAATAATGACACTCACTCCCTTATGGATGCCCTACTACTTTTTTAATAAAGCCATCATCAACCCAGCACACTGGGCCCTCCAGACTCTGGCTCCTGGTTCCAGACCTTACAATTACTGGATCCTCTGCAATTTCCTGTGTTCTCTTCATCCTCAGGACCTTTGTATATACTGGTCTCTAGTCATCAATTATCTGCATTCTTCTCCACAACAAATATGCATCTACACCCATTTCCTCAAAAGCACTTGTCCTGATTCCTCCTGCAAACTTAGCCAATTCCCTTTAGATTCTTCCATAGTACCATCTCCCATTGAAACTGAGCAGCCCCCACCAAAAATGTGTGACCACTTGATTCATCCCCCGCTGGACTGTAGGTGCCTTCCCTTGGGCTCTGCACAATGCCTCCTATACAATCAGGCCCCACAGAAGCAGGAGGCAGTGTGGTATTGGCCTTCCTTGCCAGCCTGCATGTTCTTAGCAGCCTTCGCTCTAAGCTCTTAGTTTGTACTTTTCTCATGATGCCATTTCACTTTATGTGATGTTCTCTGATACTCACATCTATTAAGTGAGCATCTGTTAAGTTTTCTTATTGGAAAGTCAGAGGACTGTTGGCCACAAGGCAGAGCTCACCTCTGCATCATCCAACTGCTAGTTCAGGGCCTTTCCATACTTGATAAGCATCTATTGGGGACTTAAAGAAATACTAAGCTACTCTTTTTAAAAATAGTTTTTAAAAAAAAATTTTTTTTAATTCACTGTAGGGACAGAGCATAGCACATCAGAGGGGGATCCTGGAGCCCAGTTTATGCCAGGCATGAGTCAGGAGCAGGCAGCTTTGGACAAGAGGCCCATCTCTCTGCAATAATAGTCCTTCAGTTTCTTATGCTACAGATACCATACTCCCAATACACAGATTCCCATCTCTGGTTAAAAATCTTCCTCAGGATAAGTTGAAATTCAAAATTATCTCAGTTGTCCTCAGACAGGGACAATTCCCCAGCCCACCTTCCCAAGATGTTTGGCAGTATTTGGGGACAGTTTTTACTATTTGCACCTGTGATCTGGTGGCAGGTGTGGACAGCTACTGGACTCTAATAACTAGACTGGGGATGTTAAGAAATGCCCTACAGTGCATTGATGACACAGCCTCTTTCCCCGGCAATCAATCCTTCAGCTCACACAAGTAGCACACTAAGAAGCGGTATGCCCCTGCCATCTACCATATCAAGGGACTGCTCTCCCCCACACAGATGACATACCACCGGCCTTCGTCACTTCCAACCCCAGGGCATTCCACTTTGCTCTCCTTTCCAAAGAAGAGCCTATACCATAATTAGTGTACTTTTAAACTTAGTAGGACCACGAAACAGTTTGCTCTGATGTCAACTATCTCTTCTGTGTAAACCCTAAAATTCCCTGTCTTGACCATTGTCCTTAAGAAGGAACTACATAGCCTTAAGGAACTCCTAAAACCCAAAGAACGCAGGAAAGGAAACGTGTGGTTAATCACTTCAACCTGCTTTAACAGCGACTCTCTGAGACCTGTTTATTGTTCCACTGTTCAGCTGCCCTGGAGTTATCCAAAACCAAAGTCTTACATTTATTTGTCAAGTAGAAGAAGGTATATTTTTACTCTCGAGTCCCTTCCAAGCCCATGAATTAAATTAGTGTGAACTTTCCAGAATAAATTCACCTTTGAGCAGAAACAAAGTATGGAAAGTTCCAGCCCAAAGGACACCTTATTGGAAAGTCAGAAGGATGGCTGCCACTCCTAACTTCAGCACTTACAGTCGCAAAGCAAAGGGCACTTGCTAATACAAAAGAGCCTCTTAGAGGGAAGAATGTTGGCAACCCAGGACTGGCTTCTAGATTCTGCTTCTGCAGACTACACACACACACACACACACACACACACACACGGAAAAAGAAGAGAGTGGAAAGAGTCAAACGTGGATCTAATCTGCACTATGTCACTGCCTAAGACACAAGGGAAGAGCGTTTATCAGAATGGGTATGAGGAGTAGCCACAACACGAGGAAGACCTCCGGGTCTTTTCCTGCTAGACTTTTTCAGACACTCCAGAAGAGGGAGCCAGATCTCGTTACGGATGGTTGTGAGCCACCATGTGGATGCTGGGATTTGACCTTATCATGTTCGGAAGAGCAGTCGGGTGCTCTTACCCGCTGAGCCATCTCACCAGGCCCCCTGCTAGACTTTTTGATGGTCTACAACTGTGGTCGTGTGTCACCAATTCAAACGTCACATGTTCTGTGGATGGCCTCCTTGGGTTTTCCTACAGAGAACTTCTGAGAACTGGCTTGGCCATTTGTAGTGTAAGAAGGGAGGGCACTTGGAGTGTGTTTCCTCCCTTAATACTCGACATGGAAAAATATTTTTCAATCACTTCCAACCCCTGTGAGGCTCCAAATCTGGGCAATTTTGAGACATGTGCCTTTTCACAAAAATCCACCCATCATTTTAACTATGCTTTGCCTGCCTAAGCCTTAAATACTGTTAACTAAAACAGTATTAAAACTAGTGTAGGCTGGGCGTATCTGGGATGCACTGGCCTTGGTCAAACATGCGCCAGAGCCTGTGTTCCATCCAGTATATCTGGGTGGAGGATACCTTTAAAAACTATTGCAGAACAAATAAACAAACAAAAAATGCTTATGGGACACTTTGCTATTAAGTAACAAACAACTCTACTCAAGTTAAGTATGGTAGTTCACATCCTTTATTCCAATACTTGAGACTGTTGAGTGAGAGCTATCCTGAGCTACATTGTGAAGGCTATCCTGAGCTACATAGTGAAGGCATGTCTGAAAACAGCACAGAAGAGATGGGGTGGGGGTGCATGCCTCTAATCTCAGCACTTGGGAGGCAGAAGAGAGGATTCCCACAAATTTAGGCCAGCCTGGTCTACAGAGCAAGTTCTAAGCCAGGTACACACAGTGAGATCCTGTCTCAAGGGAATACCCTGCTCAAACGTGAACTTGCCTCTAAACTGTCACTGTCTAAGGTTTTAGCAGCAGAAGAATGCTTTCCCCTTCCTGGCACTCACAGAGTTTGGGCAGAAAGGCAGAGGTAAGACTGCTCCAGTATTTCCCGAGTCCCAAAACCCAGCTTATTCTATTCCATCCTACCCTGTTCCTAACACTCTTTTATGTCTCCCATGAATATCTGGAAAAACTGGTTTCAGAATGAGTATCTTCATGACACAGCATTTTTGTGAGCATGTCACCAACCATATAAGTACCCCTATACTGACTGTAATGACTCACAAATAACAATTGCCAGGGTCAAATATAGGCCAAATGTGCCCAAATGACTTTCTCTTTGACTTTCCTTGATTCTGTGTTATTTGCTCTCCAAAAGGTTTTACATGCACGTGCACACACACACACACATCCGTTTTATATATATATATATATATATATATATATATATATATATATATATATATATATATTACATATTTATATGCATGTATATACATATATTTATTTATGTCTATTGTATATATAATGTACATGTGTGTATATATATATATGTATGTATGTGCACATATATGTATGTGTGTATATATATACATACACATGCACACACACACACACACACACACACACACACATATATATATATATATATTCTTTAAAAAAATACTCCAATTTCTTTCTGCTTCACTTGACTTTGCTGTAGCAGCACATGAGTATGGAGCTGGTCTAACCAATACACACTATGGCACTATTGGCCTCATGGATCACCTACTGGTCTTCACTGATGTACTCTCCAAGAATGGAAGAAGCTGACCTGTGATGTCTGTCATCCATTCAGAGTCCATGCTTGACCCTTGCAGACATCCTAGCTCCCACCATGTCCCTAGACATGTAGCTACCACCTCATATCAAGGAAGCCCACAGGCAGTTCTACAGAGGGCAAACATGGGCTAATAAAATCCTAACATCATAACCCAAATACTATGAGTACACTGAGTAATTTAAACTTATTTTTTTTAAAGCATTTAATTACATTCACAGAGTCTTTCATTTAATTTATTCTTGCGATGGGAAGGCATCTATAAACGGATGTTTTCATCAGAGAACAGTCTCCTGATCACCAAGCAATGACCACCAACTCTAATCTGTCACCCTGGCAAGGAAGCCCATGTGGCCGGAGTCATTTGATAGCAAGGCTTCTGGAAGGCTGTATCCCCTAAAATTCCCTTAGTATTCCCTTTTAAAAGCGCAAGGGCAATTGGAGCAGTTGAAAATGTGGCTTTTTTCCTGGCAAGCAGTGAAAAATAATATTCCAGAGGCCATGCATCTTATCTCCCAGTCCACATTTCCAACAGCCAAATACAGAAAGCACATTTGGATTGGCACATAGGTTGAACTATTCTACTTTAGAGAAAGAAAAATTGAGCAATCTTGGAAGAACTCCATATTCTCCTCTGAAAAATGATTTTTTTTAAGTTCCTCTTGAAAACTAGTTAGGACTTCGAGCAGGAAGGAAAGGTTTAGAACAGCTGTCCCTGAGTGGGTTGGGAGAATGTTAATAATCACTGTCCATTCTTGAGACTAGCTCACATCCCAGGCTCCAGCAAAAGAAAACAGCACAGAGTCTTTTGAGATAGTAGTAACCGGTCAGCCAGATCTGAAACACACTCCAGCCCAGAAACTCAAGAACCCAGAGGGTCAGCAATGGACTGACTAGACATTTGAGAAAGTCATTTTTTTAAAACTAAGGCTCCCCAGGAAAAGGACAACGTAACAAAACAGAGCAAAATGAAAATTCCATACACACAGGCACCTGCAACTTTAGCCAAGCAGAGTCTTTAGCAAAGTGAAGACACACATACTGTGTTGGGTTGAACATAAATGAAATACAATGACCTCTGAATGTAGCCAAGGAAGAAGAGCAAGATATGGAGAAACAGACAATTTGTAGATCTATTTTAATAAGAAAACAATGGTTCCCTGGGATGGCTGTTCTTGGTTGTCAACCTGACTACATCTGGAATTAGCTAAAACCCAAGAGCTCTTTGCCTGTGCATTCCCTCTCTCGCTCGCCCCCCCCCCCACAAGTCCATTCCTTCACTGGCATTAGAGCCTACTTCAGGATTCTATCATATGCCTGAAGACTAGCTAAGACATCCAGCCTTGTGAATTGGATAGCTACTGGATTCTTGAACCTTCTGTTGGTAGACAACCATTGTTAGACTAGCTGGACCAGAGCTTGTAAGCCATTCTAATACATCCCCTTTCTAAATATATATAGATTCAGTCTATCACTTCTAGACTACCCCCTAGAGAACCCTGACTAATACAGATTCTGGTACCAGAAGTGGTTCTAGAGCAACAGAAGTATAAGGATGAATTTTTAAGTATCTGTAAAAGGCTTTGCATTAGCTAACACCTACAATTACTGAAGCCTCTCCAGGAACTTAATCCTCTCTAGAATCTCAGCGAGCGCTGAAAGTCCATGGTATGAACTATTTTACAAACTTAGGGAGACAAATATATTTGATTATCCTGAATCACCAGTTGTGAGAGACAACAGATTTGGTGACTCTGGATATAAAACTTCTGACAATCTGTGGGAAATTAAGAAAACTCCTGCTGGCCAGCTGCTTCTAGCACTTCGGAATGAACTGACAAGGGAAAAGAATGAGCTCCATGATAAAATTAAACAACTTCTATCATATCACAACACAGTAAAGGACAATGAAGTCAGTGATAGAACTTCCTGGCTTCAGCTACACATAAACAGTCTAAAACAGTGTTTCTCAACCTTCCCAACATTGTGACCCTTTAATACAGTTCTTCATGTGGTGGTGACCACCAACCATAAAATTATTTTTCTTTATACTTTCTAACTATAATTCAGCTACTGTTATGAAATGTAATATAAATATATGTACTTTCTGATGGTGCTATCAGACCCCTCAAGTGGGTTGTGATCCACAGGTTGAGAACCACTGGCCTATAGGTTTCTAAGTGTGCCTTGGAATAGAATCTTCTCTCCTATATTCACAGAGCTCAACTTGTAGAAAATCAGACCAAAGCCCTTATCACAAGATTGACTGAATTACCTTGAAAATTCAAGCCCCAGCTTCAGAGGGTAGAGTAAGGGCATTGATTGGTATAGAATGGGATCCAGTAACTTGGGAAAGAGAAGTGTGGCAGAAACCTATTGAAGCTGAAAACTTTGAACCCTCAGATTCTCAGGAGTTTAGCTCACCTGAGAAGGTAGCCTCTCCATCCTCATCAGAAGAGGTACTCTTACCCCCCTCCCTTCTGAAATATTTCTTCTTCCTCCTTTAACTGAGGACATGAATCCTTCATTGTCTGCAGTTGTCAAAAGATGGCTGACTGAAACGAAGTCAGTAGATGACTGAGATCCCTGAGATCTCTTGGGTTAGTGTTGATGAAAGGATTTTAAGGCTCAGGGAAATTATAATACTAACACAAGTATGCTGTGTAAAATCTAATCCTCTACAATGGGAAGGCCCTATAAGATGCAAAATGGTGAGAGGGGCATCAATACACGCAAAGAGTTTTGTTGTCGCCCTTTTCCTTGTGCCAGACCATAGTGTCAGAGATGCTGCTGCATAATTGGATGATCTAATACGTGGGTTTAACTGGGCATAGAGGTCGCAGGGGCCAGGTGGTAGCCCTAAATCTCCAAAGGCAACGTGACTGTTCTTCTTATAATGAGCAGCCTAGACAAAGCAATGTCCATAACAGCCTGACCTGTAATAAGCTGCACAGGCAAAGTGACTTTTATGATAGTATGACTCATGACTCATAAAGATCTTTGGTACTGGTTAATCAATCATGGTGTTTCCAGGCATAAAATAGATATAAGGCCTACTCAATTTTTGTTTGATCTGTATAAGCAGGAAAAACTCTCAAACAAATGAAAGAAAGGCTATGTTGGAGAGTGGCAAAGGTGAACCTCGGCCCATGAGTCACCATGAGTGAATTTCCAGACTTGAGCCAGTTTGCAAACCCGGAATCCCTTGAATGGACAACCAGGTTCCACTGAGGAAGAGCCATGATAAGATACCTAAGAGTTTTCATGTTACCCTTTCTCCAGTCCTTCCCCAGAGGAACCTATGGCCCTATATAAGGTAACTGTGCACTGGGGAAAGGAAACAATCAGAATTTCCAGGGGTCTATTGGATACTGGTTCTGAATTTATGCTAATTTCAGAAGACCCCAAGAAACATTGTGGCCTTCCAGTTAAAGTAGGGACTAATGGAGGTCTGTGATTAATGTTGTTTTGACTGGTGTCCAACTTGCAGTAGGTCCACTGGGCCCCAAAACTCATGTCATAGTTATTTTCTAAGTCCCGGGAATTACAGAGACTAGTATCATCAAAGACTTGAAAGATGTAGGGAGAGTGGAACTTCACCTCTCCTATCTGACCAGTAGGAGAGAGAGAATTTCAGTTGACTATCAAAAACTCAATCAGGCGGTGGCTCCAATTGTAGCTGTTGTACAGATGTGACGTCCGTACATGAGCAAATGAACACACCTCCTGATACGTGGCATGCATCTACTGGTCTCAGCACCTGTCCAAAAGAACCACCAGAAACAATTTGCTCTCAGTTGGCAATGCCAGAAGTCTGCCTTTACAGTTTTATCCCAAGGATATATTAACCCTCTACCCCTGTATCATAACTTAGCTCAAAAGGCTCTTGATTCTTTCTCTTCTACAAAGTATCACATCCCTTCACTATTAATGACATTACACTGATTGGACCAAGTGAATAGGAGGTAGCAACCATGATGAACTTGTTAGTAACAAATACATGCATCAGAGAATGGGAAATAAATTCAACAAAAATTCAAGGTCCTTATACCGCAATGAAATTCTTGAAGTCCAGTGATGTGGAACTCAGATATCTTACCTCTAAGGTGAAAGATAAGCACCTGGCCACTCCCATGGCCAAGAAAGAAATACAATGGTTAGTAGGTGATTTTTGGATTTTAAAGACAAAACATCCTCACTCCAGTGTATTACTCTGGTGCATATACCAAGTGGCTTTGAAGTCTGCTTGTTTTGTGTGAGACCTGGAACAGAAGAAGGCTCTTCAACAGGCTGTGAAGGCTGCTTTACCACTTGGACCATATGATCCAGCAGACCCGATGGTACTTGAGGTTGTTAGGAGCCGCAGACTTAGGCTCCCTCCCCGCTGCACGCGTCCCGCGCGGGAGCGATTGCCTGGCGACAGTTGTAAACAACTCAGTACGCAGGCGTGGTGACGCAATCACGTAGGTTACCGCCCACAGCGGCTCCCGAGTCCGCGCGTCAACACCGGGTCGCGGCTGCGCATTGAGATCCAGTAGTCACCGCCCAT